>JAMKCH010021334.1:0-51053 GCA_023653785.1 Ophioderma brevispina | reverse complement strand
GTGCAAAATTCAGCAGTCTCACTGGCTTGTGCCAGTGTTTAATAGCCAAACCATATGGATAAAGCATACAGTAGCTTTTGCGACCCGAGTGTACACAGATGATGGCTTCGCTTTCTTTTATCCAAATAGTGAGGCTATTTTGAGTCATTTTATCAGCTGTAACCTGCCTTTTGGCTTGACATACATGTACACAGCTGGCCCGAGTAAGCTATTAGCCCCTTCCCCGAGTATAAGCCCCCTTCAATTCCCAAGGGCCAGGCGCTATGACGAGAAAAAAGTAAGTTATTTTATTTCTGATTACGTAATGAAGCAATGGAATTAAATCAGACAATGTTGTTGTTTCTTCTATTCTGGCCAAGAAATCTCCAGTAGATAGCAGAATATGCATATGACAACATTAATTTCTTGCTCAGTATATTAAAATAATGAAATTATTCTCATGAATGATCAAAATATGTCAAAATGGGTTGAAGTAGACAGGAAGTGCATTGATTTACAAATCTGAGGGTTCTGTAGGTGACTATCTTTAGATGACTATCTTTAATTACTACACTAAAAATATATTTCAAAATCTCTGAGTTGGCATTTAAGTTTACCTTTTTACCTGAAGCCATATATTTTATGTCAGCTTTGTTAAAAAGTTGAATCCACATATTAATTCTTAAGTTCAAAATCAACTTAGCCAAAAAAAGTCACTAAATGCTGTCAAAATGTTCTCCATATTCATAATATATATATTCAAAGTTAAACCACAATAATCAGATTACAATAATGGGTCTTCCATAAAGCGGCACTGGCACATTTTCACAAAATATGAAATTTCTTCAATTTGCTCTCAAATGATAGTCTAAGCCATTGGAAGAACAGAGATATATTTTACACATAAAAATAACAGACCCCAAAACAGATAGGGACATTGATATGAGGATAAAGACATCCAGGTAATTTGTAGGCCAATTTTTAAGTTTTCCATAACTTTAAAGGGGGATGGCCGATTTAAGGAATTGAAGTTTTCATCTTGATAGAAGGGCCTTCACCCCCAAAACCCCATCTGTAAAGTTTCACGCCGATATCCCAATCCATTTTAATGTGAGAGCTAAAACGTGATTTTGTAAGCCCCATAGAGTACTGTGTAAAATTAATATTGGTCGACCAAAATGGGTAACGTTTTCGCTTATAATTTCCAAACTAAACATCCTTTGGCTCTAAGATTTCACAGGGTAAATGAGAAAAATAGTAGCTTTCTTCTGATACCAAAATGTTGACCACTTCCGGTAAAATTCAGGGCTTCTGGGGACGAGGCTATTAGCGATCGGGCCATGGACCTTAATCAACAATGTGTATATTACATGAATATTTTGGACTCGTACTCACTGATATTAAAACCACAAAGGTTATAGACCGGTCAAACAGTGTACATAGAGTGAGAAACATGCATACGGCGTGCGTGTTCTTGTGTTAAACGCCATTTTCGTCGTCTGCTGAATTTCGCGTCGCCGGCGACGCTAAATTACAAAATCGTTCCGTTTGCCCATAAGGAAGCTGATTTGGTCTTAATTATTTCGGGTGAGGGCTTTTGTATATAAAAGCTTTACAACCATGCAAAAATATCGATTTTGAAAAATCTTGCGGGTGCACTATTTTTCAAATGTGCCAGTGTCTCTTTAAAGTGACAGGAAGCGATTTTTTAGGATACGAAGTTCTCTCAAATTTCATGGATCGGTTGTGACCATCTACTGAGAACATTTCGAAGGTTTTATGGGACAACAGTGGCAAAGAAGAAAACGCCAAAAACCTTGTTTTGAAACTTGCCTGCTATCGTAATCGTTCCCATAGAAAACCATGCTTGAACTTTCTGTCGTGGTACGACGTACAGAAACTACTAAATAATCATCGTATTACAGTTAAAGACGGCGTTTCGGCTTCTTCACTTAAGGTGTGATCCAATACATGGCCATGCACCCATATATGAAAAAAAACCCATAGAGTTGGAGAAAAATTGGGAGGTGGCTTTTTTCTTGGGAAAATTCCTCATGTCTCTTTCAAAAGCAGACTCAGAAATTCTGAAATGTTTTTATGGGACCGTAATAAAATAAAAAAGTCAAACTGGAATATAGTATAGAGTCACATAAAATGCTCAATTCTCTTTAAAGATGACAGGAGGAGAGTTTTGAGGTATGAATTTCTCTCAAATATGCATGTTGATCAGTTTAAAAGACCACCTTACTGAATATACTTTGAAGGTTTGTTGGACAATAAACACGAAGAAGAAAACCGCAAACCTTGCTTTGAACTGGCCCCCTAGCTGCTACCTATCATCCCTATGGAAAATCATGCTTTGAATTTTGTCTTGCATGACAGAAATTACTAAATCTCATCTTATTACATAAAGATGGAGTTTCAGCTTATTCATTTCAGGTGTGATCTATGGCGTATCTCAGCGTATTCATTTCAGGTTGTGATTAATACATTGAAAGCATTCCAAATATCCAAAAAAAACCTGGGTTTACAAAATTGAGGGTGCTCTCTCTGGAAATGTCATCATGTCTCTTCAAAAAGACTCGAAAATTCTGAACGAATTTTTTTATGTAATAAAAAAAAAATAGTCACTAGAATCTTAGATAGTCAACCTAAAATGCTCAATTCCATGGTTTGAGATGAATTGGATCTTTCTTTTTTGATTGTAGTACAAAGTAAAGAGTAAACGAGAGAGATTTTGAGCCACCAAATATTCATTTCAAATAGAATTTAGACACTCAATAGATTACTTACTTGTGTTATGTACAGAATATCTTAGAAGAGAAAAAAAGGTGATGTTTGATTTGCTTATATTTCAGTGTAACAATCATAGGCTGAACTTTGTAGTTGCTCCTATACGAAATTAGAATAGAAATTGCACAATTTTTGTACCAAAAGAAACATTCTCACTTAATCCTTTCAGATGGGGGATATTTTTATGAAGAGATTTACATCAGAGCAAAATCAGAACTTCAATATTTTTTAGGGACACCTGATATGTGAAAATCTCTCGTTGCACCTTTAATGGGTTTGTATAAATGAGCCCATACAGATATCTGTATGTCTAAGGGATATGATCGTAAGAAAAAACCAACCTGTCTGTAAGAATTTCTCACAGAAAAAATGGCCTGGGGCTGATATTCCTGTTCTAGCTTTAATTAATAGTTAGCCCCCCCCATATATAAACAAGCTATACTAGTAGGATACATGGACACTTAATGTTTTTCTACAGATCTGAGCAAGTTACTTTCATCTCCAGATAGAATGATGGATCTGGAAGATCAAGGCCAAAATCACACATGCCAATATCTGCTAAAATCAAATTGAAAGTTAGAAACTTAACTCTTACCTGGATTTGACACTACTAATGTCAAATATTATTCAGCAGACCCAGTCCTTCACACAACTTTCACAAACAGATTGAGACAGACATTTGAAGAGCATCCATGTAAATAGGTTTGGTTTAAACTGTGGAAGATGAAAAGAATTTGAAAAGACGGCTCCAATCTTGCTCAAGGAAGAAGAGATACAGTAATTAACTGTATCTCACTGGGAGAGCTAGTGGAGTGTGTGTTAGGTAACCCTTTGTAATCAAAAGCAAATGACAGAATGTTCCAATCAATAAGAGGTGTAATGTCAACGGTCAATGGCCCCAAATTCCTTCCTGCAGGATGTAGCACTCATTTGGGGGCTGATTGATTGTTAATTAGCTCATTATTTTATTGGATGTTATTGTGGTTTTGAATTGGGGCTATGTAGCGGATCATGACAAAAGTGGTGTAAGCACACAAAATCATTATACTGAGTTCCATGCACTTGGGAAGACAAAGCTAATTTGTAATAATAAGTTGCACGGAATTGTGGAATGAATTTGTCCCAGAATGTATATCTGGTGTCTCCGTCTCCCTCGTGTACTAAAAGTAACGAATGAAAGTTTATAAAGCTAGGAAAGTTTCAGGTGAAAATTAGTGTCTGCAACCAGGTGCGGATCCGGGAGGGGGCGCGCACCTCCCGGTACTTCTGCAATTCTGCAAAATCAACCATTTTTGAGCTATTTTGGTTTTGGACCAGTTTACAGCTTTTTCACAGCCCCCCCCGTAATTTTGACATTTTTCAAAAAGTGAGTGAGTGAGTGAGTATTAAAGTTTACGACAACTCAACACAGGTGTATATCGTGTCATTCCATTTGTCATTTTAACCTTAAATCTAAAAAACAACGCAATATTAAAACTTCATTTCAAATTCAAATACAATAACAATTACAAAAGGATACACAACTCAATACAGTTATAACCGAGCATCACTAGCCATGTATAAAACACATAAACAACTAATTGCAAAGATACACTTAGAAAACATGCATCAATAATAACAAGTTCAAAAGATATGCTGATAAATTTATACTATAACACATCATAGACTGATGACAATTAAAGGTCATCACTCATCCATGTACCAAGCAAAAACTCAACTTCAATACAGAGATCACAATCCATCATCAACATCAAACATATATCCCCTTTACAGACCAAATAGAAGGGGAGGGGGGGGGGGGGGGGGGGGTGTCCCATACATGTACATGTTGGTGTATAAACGGCTTCAAATAACTTGGCAGTATGCCCAAACGATAGATTTTGAAATTACAACACCAACAATCATCCAGTTAGAAAACCCTAATACATGCTACTATTTACTATTACAAAAAATACATAGTGTGCCATACATATTACAAATTAATTGCATAAATTGTTTTTTATGTTATTGATTGAAGCTACATGTACTTAAACGAGTAATACAACAGAACTCTACATCACATAACAATTACACAGCCCTAAAAATCAGTACAAATTTATAAATAATCCTAACTTTAAATTCAACCCGTCTGTTCAAATAACAGACGAGTTGCCCTTTTAGGTCGGCCTTTTACGACATCAGTGGACACATCGGGCCCAATTCTAACCCCCTAACCCGCAGGTGGTTTAACATTTTTCAAATCCTGACTTTAGATAGACTAGGTTTAAATCAGTGTTAGTCCTACGGAGTGGACTTTTTTCCTTCACCATAACAGTAAGAAAAATTCCTCGATGGATGGCCGTTCCTGCCTCCATCGTGGAATTTTCTTCTCACCCGTTTCATCAACTTTTCGTAGTATATTGAAAGGAAAAAAGGTCCACTCAGTAGGACTAACCCTGTTTAACCCACAGGTCTAAAGTTAGACTCCCTTACAGAATACCAGCCCTAGCTTCATTATGCGTTAAAGCATGTACGCCATTTCTGTAAATCCATATCCAGGCTGCTTTGAATGCCATCACTATAGTCTACAAGGCTTACCGCAAACGATATTCGGGGGCCAAATATGTTTGTTTCTTAAAATCCTAGCTCACTGTCATGACTGTTGATTGACTCACTAATTATTAATGGTATATCACGTAGGTTTGGTTTGGATATAGATTTTTACAAAATAACTTTACTCTCTTAATTGACGAAATAAAATCAGAAATGTAGTTTTAAATGTATTATTTGCTTTAACTCTTCATTTTTAATCATCTTAGATAAAAATTGGGATTGGAGTAGCCTTTGGATTGCAAAAGCAGTGTTATGTTTTTTTTTTTCTTTTGGTCCAGACCCCAGGGCTGTCTTTAATATCAATGCAATTATAACACAACAAAAACATGTATACACCAACAAAGCAAACGGTTTTTAGCAGGGAAGACTATAATTCCCTATACAATACAAGAATACAAATACATAATGTATTATCACATTATTATTATTAAAAGTGCTTAACATGATTCCGACCAGTCAAAATCTCACGCACATTTCACGCCCCAAATAACCGCATTAAGAAAACTATATACCCCAAAATTCAATTTGATAACAATCATATATGGTTGACGTTACAAAACTGTGTGAGTGAATGCATTGCCTCACATGTTCCCATATGTATTGAACTGTGATTCCAGTCCATTTTTGTGACAGAAATACAAACATACAAACTCATACCAGATGCGCTCAAATTTACAATCTAAGATTAGGAAACATATCGAAGGTGGGGACAATCAAAGACGTAACTCAGCCACTGAAAGAAATATGCAGAATTATTCTGCTGTAATAACCTACGTTTTGAGAAATGTGTGTTTAATATTTTTACTAAGCAATCTATTCATTACTCAAAATGTAAACACTCATAAGCTCATATATGGTACTGTAAGCAAACATTATATACACTTTAGTAAACAAAAAACAATTTTAATTATGAACAGCAGAATTAAAGAAATTCTTTCATATTTCTTTCAGTGCTGAGTTAAGTCTATTCTGAGTGACAACCTCGTATGCAAAACACTTAAAGGCCAATGGATCAGATGCGATGATATAAAATTGCAATTTTTTGCCGTAAAAAATGAAATGCCACCTATAGAAAACTAGTACCAAGTTAGAACATAAAAAGAAGTGTTATTCACTTAATGTGAACTTCACGAACTATAAAGAAAGCTGTTAAACAATAATAAATTAACACAATTTATGATTGGTGCTGAAGAAATCTTGATTGTATTACAGGGGTTTCATATTTGGGAATTGCCTCATGGAACATATAAGGACATCAATTAAAAACACAAATCAACGCTGCCAAAGCACAGAGTTTCCCGTTCTTTAGTTTTTATTTACATTTAATGCAGGTCAAATTAGTCTTGTCTCCCAATAAAGGCAATGAGCTGCCTTTTCACTGGTGCAAAGTAGCCCCATTGGTCATACAAAACAATTTCAGTGATTGGTTGTATGTGCCATGTCATTTCAGTTTTATTTGCCCATATAGTGATGAAGTGTTTACTACAGTGCTTTACTTTGATCATGGAGTTATTATAGTTACTATAATCAACTCCATGCATTGATGAGGTTGTGTCCTGTGTGTCATTTACGGTGCGTCCTAGCTGTCCTGTGTAGTGATAAACGTACACATTTATTCGCACGGTTTTTTTTTTTAGGCCTAAATATAGGAGGCATATTGTCATCACGTAGCAAATTAGAGTACGAAACCCAATGTTCTCTCAAACTAGTCTCTCATATCTTTTCCAATCTTTGAAACTTGCAGGTAGTCAAGTATGACATTTCTTTGAAAAGTTATGTTGTGGATTTTTCAAAATCTGAGCGGATGTTGCGTTTTGGGCCATTTTGTTCGGCCTTTGTGTTTTTGGATGAATTGTGTTGGGAGGCAAGCGAGCGCACTTAGGTGATTTTCGGTCTGTCCTATAATGTAGATGCATGCTGTCTGAAAGCTGAAAGCCATGAATTATCAATGCTGGCATATAGAGCCATTGCACTTTGCAGCCTCCACCGTCTAACTACCAATTGGCCAACGTAAATTTAAAGTTTACCTTGCTAGTGTACTAGTCCTGGACTTGTTGATCAAGACCTATAATAATTCAACTGACCGTCCAACCAATTACCAGTGGCCTTATACTGATATCTGGAGCCAAGGTTAATATGCCAACGGTGTTTCTTTCTGGGGCAAGGTAAAATATGTAGAGATGTATAACTTGTGGAGTTGTCCACAATTACTGAATGTTGAAAATGTGTTATTTACCTCAATATCACTTATGGAGACAGTTGAAAAAACAATTGTCTAGTATTTTCAGTGGGGATCAAATTAGCCGAATTTGCAGTGCCAGTGGTTGAAAACTGTTGTATATTAGTCAAGTTACAGGCGAATATTAAATGATTGTTTTTTAACACAGTGCTGAATGACCACCACTTTCATACAGCGACACTATCTAGGACACACTGTCCTTTGGACAATTGATGAAAAGCAGATTAATGAACTTTCATGGCCTGTGTGGAATGAGCTGTTTGTAACCAAGTATGCTTAATTGATATTGAGCCATATGAAGAAATATCATGATCATGATTTTACCATCATTTGTAAAAGCAAATAATGAGTGATTTGCACACGACATAATTAGTCCCGTAGCATTTGACCACAAACAGTTTAATTGAAAGTAAGTTAATGCAAGTGTAGAGTGACGATTAGGGAAGAAGAAGAAACAACAGATCCGCACAGTTAGAAGTTACTCTCAATTAAACTGCATGTAAGGATTCACAGCTCCATTTGCAAATTCATGCGACACCTGGGGGAGCTAGACATCCATAGGTCACCTTGCAGATTACAAACTTGAAACTCTTAAAATACCTCCCTATACCCGAAAAAAATGTTGTTCCTTTGAAATTGAACATGGAAATAACCAGGACTTTCTATCAATTCAAATTATTGATTAAAGGTTTTTTCATTAAATTGGCCTATTGTGCTGGTTTGTGAAAAAATCAAATTACTAATTTAATACACCTGTAGTTCATAAGGTTTGCATCAGGCCTCACCATGATTGGTATTGATGGCCATATCACTTGAACCAGTCATGTCGCATGAAAAAATGCAATTTATTTTACAAAGACAAAAACAAAATAAGCTCAGATTCATGGCACTTTTGCAGAGTTCACAATTCATAATCATTTCAATTGTGCATGATAATAAGTAACCATTTTGCGACTTGTAATTTGCTATTGTGATTGAAAGGCGCCATTTTGTCATTACATATGAAGAGGTATTTTCAGCTTATTAAGGTTGTGTGAGAATTAATGCACTGGTATTCATTATCTAAAGATGCAAAACAGGCTTTCACATGATTAGGACTTTCAATCATGTTTATATAAATTAAGAAATAAAACAAGTCAAACTTTTAAGTTAGCGTAGAAGAAACACTTCGATGAATAGAATGACTCCTGGGCCTAAATGAAAATAATTGTATTTAAGTTAAAGCAATGGAGAAGAGGTGAAAACAATCGGCACAATTCACCCATCATCCAGATTCAAAGACAGAATAGATCACGCAAATCACCCCAATTAGTAAGAGTAACATTCTTCCCATGGACACTCATAATACAATAGTGTTGGTGGGTCCTTTAAATACTAATCACCTTCTCCTCCTAATTTTAAAGTGTAACGGTAAATAATAACCAAGCTTAAATTCTAGTGTTTATGTCACGAAAGCTCTAATTCATAGGGCGATGTAAGGATCTCTCTTGTTAAATTATGTTTCTATTTAATGTGGCACAAATAAATAATATTGTAAAAGACAAATGACTAACATATTAATAGATAGTAATTTGTATTTTAAACTTAGCTTTATTGGTCATATCAACTAGAAACCATTAATGTCTAAGACCTATTTCATTTTCACTTGATTATGGAAAAAGGTGTGATTATTGCCATTGCATTGGAATGTTTTTAGTTAGGTTAAAAACCCCAACTTGCCCTGACATGTTACTCTTTGAAGTTTAACAGAATTAAAAGATAACAAGTAACAGATTTTTAACAGAGAAATAAAACCAAGGATTAAATTAATAGTACATCAGACTCTAAAGTACTTTATGGAATCAATCACATTTTAGAGGGAAAATGTATCTATTGAGCGGTGTTATTAACATGCACTCAAAAGTTATGTGCGGGGTTATTATTTTCCCGCTTCTGTAGCATGCGTTGTTTGAAAAATCAAGTAGTCTATATTATAACTGCAAAAGCTTACCTCAAAGCTACTAAATGGAAATAATTCTGTTTCAAACAACCGTCAAATGTTTCAGATATGTAGACCTACCCACAACAAGAAAAAGATTTTTTAAATACCAATTGAAGTTTGTTTTTATTGGGAAAACTGCTTATTGATGATAAAAAGTTAAACAAAGTTTAAAAGTTTCTAAAGATGTTATTTTTAATTCATTTTCACCTAAATATAAACACAAAAAACTACAAAAACATGTATAGGCCTACGTGATATTCCATCTTATCAGTGTATTATCTATTAGCACAGTTTCATTTGTTTTGTTTTTTTGGCCAAGAGTTCCCTAATGTACCCTCTTCCAAGTTCTACATTGCATTTTTTTTTATTTTTGGCCTACTTAGGGTAGGGCTCATGTTGGTGTAAGGCCTAAATAAAAAGAATTTGTTTCCTGTATCAATTTTTTTTTATTAAAAGGGGCGCGGCTTCGCCCCGGTGTCCCGGGTACAATATGGAACTCTTTCAATTTTTTTATTTCTGGAAAGAGTTCTTATTTAATCAAAGCGCAATGGATTTTCCCACTGCACTTCATTCTACTTCTCACATTTACCATACCAAAGTATACTGAACTAAAAATATGTTGCTTGCAGACCAGGGCAAACGTTTTCTTCAGCATTAGAATGTGGCCTGTATGGCCACAGGCTCATTTTGGTGGTTCTGGGTACATGTAAGCTAACATACCAAATTTTTTGTTAAGTGTTTAAATTTACATAGCCTACTCCCATGATTGGCTATTGATAGCATACATCACTTGCATGTTCCCAGATCAAGTGAAAATGAATTTTAAAAAAAAAGTCAATTAGTGTGGGATATTTAGGTGGTGGTTCAACTCATATTTATAGTTTTTTAAGACTTAAGTTGGACAATGAAGTAACCATTTAACTATGGCATGATTAAAGCCGCCCATTGGTATTATCATCCAATATAAACACCCTAGGCCCAGAGTTTGGTGCGATTTAAAATGGCAAAATAAATGCGCGGCCGCCCGTATTTGACAATGCGCGAAAAATTTGCGTGTTATTTTTAAGTCACCAAACATCCGCAAAATGGTTTTCCTACATGTTTGCCCTGGATTAGTCACAAACCAGGAACACCCCGAAAAAGTCTTGACAAAAAAACAAACATGCCTCTCCCCAACTCCAAGTACTAGCCTGTGCATACATCCCTTTGAAAACTCCCGAGAATAATTTATTTCGTACGTGGGGAATACCAGCTGCGTGAATCCCCGCCCCCCGTGTCTCGGAGAAGTGACGGTTCCACGCTGGCCCCTGAATGTCCAACGTTTGTGGGGAGTTTGTTGTTTCTCTATTCCCGATTCATACCGCAGCCGAAGTCCGAATTGTTTAATTCCGAAGAGACCATTAGGAGAAGAGGTCTATCCCATAGATAAACCAATTATGCACAAAGACCCGATACCGCCGCTGTTGATAGCCCTTTGAAGCTTGATAGCCACTGCGTCAATATTATTGTTTAACGGCCACCGAGGTAGGGTTCTACGCTAGGATTTCTAAATACATTTGGACTATATATTGCACTATTGGAAGCTTGGTTGACGTCATCAATTTTCGCCGACCCGTTGCATAATAATGATTTATAATCAGTTGTGTTTGTATGGCAAAAGTAACATTAAAAAAAGGTGTTTTTTTACAAAATCGTGAACATTTGCGATGGACCAACAAAATCGTGATAGACCAAAAATTCGTGATTTTTTGCGCGTTTTGCCCACGATTGCGCAAAACTCTGGTTCCTAATATAAAAACAAACATTTTTGGCGTAAGTTATATCAGATGTGAATTAATACTCTGGTATATACACTATAGACGCCAAAACCCTGGCTTTCAAGTCAAACAAAATTGTTTAATGTTGCCATTTTTCTATTGGAAATAATATATAAAGGTACTTTAACGGATGCGAGGGTGTCTTTGATGGCATTCCATATATAGGCTTAACGCATCATGGATTGCTCGGTTTCTGTATGTGGGTGTGTGTGTGTTGTCATCTCATGTAGTGTTAATCTTTATGATTAAGTGATGAATCCTTACACAGTGCAACATGATTAGGTTTCTGTCTGGTGGGTGTATATCTCATTTGTACGTGTCTTGTTCTGTGTAATGATAAACCTTTACGCAGTGCTTTCATGATGGGTTTTAATGTGTGTCATTTCATGTCGCTTCATCTTATGTTTGGCAATGGAGCATTTACCACAGTTGCTTACACGGATGAGTCTTTTCCGATGTGTGTCCTGTCGCGCCTTGTCTTGTTTATAGAATATCTGAAGGACTTGCAGCAAAATTTACATTGGATGAGTTTCTCACCTGTCGTGTGTCATTTCATGCCCCCCCCCCCCCCCCCCCCCCCCCCTTGTCTTGTGCCAGGTCTGCTAAAGGACTTGCTACAAAATTGCATTGATAAGGTTTTTCCCCCTGTGTGTGTTGTGTCCCTTTCAGCCTTGTCTTTTCACTATATGGGCCTAAGGACTTGTTACAAAATTTACATTGATGCGGTTTCTCCCCTGTGTGTGTCATTTCAAGGTCTCTTCACCTGCCCTTAGAGAGGAAACGTTTACCACAGTACTTACAATTATGAGGTTTTCTCACCTGTATGTGTCATTTCATTCGCTTCATCTTTTGCTGAGTGATGAAACACTTACTGGGCCCCCATGCTTCATTGATAAGGTTTCTCCCTGTATGGGAAGAGAAAATTTCATGTTTTTCTTGGTGCTAGATTGACTGACGACTTGTTACAAAATTTACATTGATGCGGTTTCTCCCCTGTATGTATCATTTCATGTCGCTTCACCTGCTCCTTAGAGAGGAAACGTTTACCACAGTACTTACACTTATGAGGTTTCTCACCTGTATGTGTCATTTCATGTCGCTTCATCTTTTGCTTAGTGATGAAACACTTACTGCAGTGTTTACATTGATAAGGTTTCTCACCTGTATGTGTCATTTCATGTATTTTCTTGGTGCTAGATTGACTGAAGGACTTGTTACAAAATTTGCATTGATAAGGTTTTTCCCCTTTGTGTGTCCTTTCATGCCTTGTCTTGTTACTAGATTGGCTGAAGGATTTGTTACAAAATTGACATTGATGAGGTTTCTGACCTGTGTGTGTCATTTCATGTTTTTTCATTGTTCGTTTAGAAATGAAGCCTTTTCCACAGTACTTACATTGGTGCGGTTTCTCTCCCGTGTGTTTCATCTCATGTACTTTCTTGTTACCAGTTTGGCTGAAGGATTTGTTACAAAATTGACATTGATAAGGTTTCTCACCTGTGTGTGACATTTCATGCCTTGTCTTGGTGCTAGATTGGCTGAAGGACTTGTTACAAAATTTACACTGATGAGGTTTCTCCCCTGTGTGTGTCATTTCACATTGCTTCACCTCATGTCTAGTGCTAAATCTTTTGTTACATTGATAAGGATTCTCACCTGTATGTGTCATTTCATGTCGCTTCATATTTTGCTTAGTGATGAAACACTTACTGCAGTGTTTACATTGATAAGGTTTCTTACCCGTGTGTGTCATTTCATGTATTGTCTTTTCACTATATTGGCTGAAGGACTTGTTACAAAATTTACATTGTGCGGTTCTCCCCCTGTATGTATCATTTCATGTCGCTTCACCTGCTCCTTAGAGAGGAACGTTTTACCACAGTACTACACTTTATGAGGTTCTACCGGTCTGTGGCATTTCATGCGCTCATCTTTGCTTGTGATGAAACACTTACTGCAGTGTTATTTTACATTGAAAGGTTTCTAACCGTATGGTTCTTTCATGTATTTTCTGGTGACTAGATGACTGAAGGATTGTTACAATTTGCCATGTGATAAGGTTTTTCCCCTTGTGTGTCCTGTATGCCCTTGTCTTGGGACTAGATTGCTTTGTAAGGTAGTTTGTTACCACAAATTGACATTGATGAGGTTTCTGAACCTGTGTGGGTCATTTCATTGTTTTTTCATTGTTCGTTGAATGAAAGCATTTTCCACAGTATACATTGGTGCGTTTTCTCTCCCGTTGTGTTTTCTTCTCATGTCCTTTCTTGTTACCAGTTTGTCTGAAGGAATTTGTTACAAAATTTGACATGATAAGGTTTTCACCTGTGTGTGACATTTCATGCCTGGTCTTGGTGCTAGATTGGGTGAAGGACTTGTTACAAAATTTACACTGGATGAGGTTTCTCCCTGTTGGGTGTCATTTCCATTGTTACCTCATGTCTAGTGCTAATCTTTGTTACATTGATAACGGATTCTCACCTGTTGTGTCATTAATTTCGCTTCATATTTGGCTTAGTGATGAAAACACTTACTGCAGTGTTTTACATTGATAAGGGTTTCTCACCCGTGTGTGTCATGTCATGTATTTTCTTGTTGCTAGATTGACTGAAGGGACTTGTTACAAAATTACATGATAGGTTTCTCACCAACTCGGTAGTTTTCCGGTCGATGGTGCTCTTGAATTTCTCTTTGTTTTGCATTTTACCACCATGTGTTGTGGTGACAGCAGATATCTTTGTTGCCTAGCCTGTCAGATTATTCATATGATATTTGCGGGGAGCTAAGCTTTCCCTTCCATGACCATCTTGCTTATGCTTCAAGTTCATGCATCCTGCTTTTGGTGGTAGATTAGGATTGTTATACCAATATGGTTTGATGCTCAGCTCATGACGGTGAATGTGGGATCTATAACGAGGGATGTTGTCTATAAATCTCCTTCTGCAGTATTTGCAAACTGGATCCATCAGCAAATCCCATTGTCTTTTTGGTCTTTTCATCTTTTCTGAAATAAAGATGAACATAATTATAGTACAAGTTAAAGAACTTCTGGCATGCACATGTACATGTGTGTGTGTGTTTTGACAGGAGAAGGTATGGGTTACTCAAAGCATACATTTGTTGGATGCTTCTGTGTAGAACTTGTCAGTTGCAATGTGGATGTGTTGGTGCAGGGAAGGTGTGGGCCAGTTCCTTAAATGAATAGGGTGTAGGCCTATTATTTTTTATACTGTAGTTGTTTCTCTTGGACAGACTTTTTGAACAAAAGTTTTGACTAGAACCTTTTTCTAAGGAGAACCTTTTGGCATCTACAGAACCTTTATTCTCTTAAATTTTTAGAACCATTTTGGCAGTTCGCTAACAGAAAGGTTCTTAAAAATGTTAGAGCCATTTGCAGAAGCGTTTGTGCTTCAAAACTGGCCAAAAAGCTTCTGAAAGGCATTTGAAGAAACACTTCTTAGTCCCATTCAAAACCATGACTCATTTCAAAATATATTTTGTTTGTGCCTTAAAGGCTGAATCAGAGGTTTTGAATATAATTTTTTGTGCGTTCATTCAAAATATCACCTAGAAAACTAAGATAACACCAGTGGCGGATTTAAAGAGCAGCAGTTGCATGAAGGGACCCCTACCCCTAAAATAATTGCTCTCAGGGCCCCTCGGACAACCCATGTCACACTGAAGAGGTGGACATTTTCGTCGCTAGCGACCACTAAAGGGGCCCAACCTAAGTTGCTGACAGGGACCTTTTTCCTAAATCTGCCACTGATAGCACCTTAACGTGCTCAATTTCCAAGTTGGAGATGAATTGGATGTTTCGTTTTCATGAGTAGCTATACTAGTACAAGTAAGAATGAAATTATTAATCGGAAATCTTTAAATTTCTACAAGTGTTTAAGGTACAGTAATTTGCAAGACCGGTATTTTTTTTTAAAGTTTCATACGGATTCAATATTTAAACACATTATGTTTAACTTTGCCACATCCTATGTGACAAAAAAAATTTTATGGACTGCAGAATGAAGCAGATATGAGGATAGTTTTGATAGAAATCATTACATTACTGTAAAAATCAAAATTTGCACATTTGAAATTGCTTGTGCACCTATAAAAGGGCCATGAGTGACCGTTGCTTATAGCCTATCCCCAGATTTTACCGGAAACGAAGGGGGCAAAAATGTTGGTATCGAACAAAAGCTATAGTACTTATATTTACCCTGTGACTTCTTAGGTTAAAGGGTGTGTTGTTGGAAGTTATGTGTGAAAACATGCCCCATTTGGCCGACCATTCTTAGATTTTCCAGAGTACTCAATGGGGCTTACAAAATAACACTTTTAGCTCTCACAGCAAAACAGATCAAAATATCATCACAAAAGTTACAGATGAGTTTTGGGGTGGTTGATGTGATTGCATTCTATCAAGATGAAAAGATAATACTTTAATTGGGGTGTACCGCCCTTAATTGTCAAAAGTTCATCTGTGTGCGATGATGATGAGGCATTACAAGGGAAAAGGCCAAGTGTATATACTCTATGTTCTGCTGATGCTTTGCCACTTGGACCTGATGTTATTGAGATATATGATAGAACTAGCGCTAGCATTTTAAACAATTTCAGGCTGTTTTCGTTAAATGACTGAGAACCATGACAAAAGGATTTCTCATGAAAAAAATGGCCCTAAGGATTTCTTTTAAAAAAAAAACATATAAGGATTTCTTGGGAAAAATGAACAACTGGCACCGATCACCCTGTATATGTTACCCGGTAGAAAAGTCACCCATGATAAAAACTGCACCCACACACGTCTAAACAAGTTACCAATACATTACTGTACAGAATCTGAGGAAGCATGTAAGTCACATTCATCTCAGACAGAAAATCTTGCGCAGGGATTTCAGGGGACCGAGGTTCCGGGTCAATGACTCTGACTTTCATTTACCCGGCGAGAAAATAAATGAGGAGAGTCATTTGACCCGCGGCTTTTTGAACGTAAGCATCTCAAAGTCGGCCCGGTAAGTCGGATTTTCCTTTCCAAATACTCTACATTTCCAGTAGTCGCAAGTCATTGTGATTCGCCAGCTCTTTGCACATTAAGATTCAAGAATCAAGCGGAGTGGGCTTTGAAAGTTGCCCAATACTAATTTGCCATGAGTCGCAAGTCATAAGTACCAATCACAATACCTTGACAAAGAATACTATGACAGTGATCGCAATTAAAATCCTATTGTTGATCTACTTGACTGCACAAGGCCAAGGTAAGTCTTTAACATCAATTAGATGGCAGATCAATACGATTGAAATGAATTCTGTTGCTAGTCTGTTGAATGACAGTAATCGACATTGAGAAGGGAGCTCGCTATTATTGATTTGTTTGAGAGCATTGTGTTGTATGTAGTATGATTGTTGAGAGCATGTGTTGTATGTAGTATGAAGGGAGACTCGATCCAATACACCCTAACTCAGTACTCATCACGCGGTCACCGACAATATTACATGGCTATAGGAAAGCAATTTCTGCAAACAGTGACTGTAGTAATAGCCCCGCCATGGGGTGACTGCTCAGTGCATAGGCCCAAGGCCAGTAATTGATTTCTTAACTGCAAACGGTGACTTAGATGCTCTGGGAATGCTCTATATTAGTAGCCGCCTAGCAGTGACTCTAGGCATCAATGTGATTATTAATCGTAGACACAAGCCCTTGATGGCACTACTGGTGACCTTTTGGATTTGCTACCTCCGTGGGCGAAAACCAATTAAATGAATTGGGATTTTTTAAAAAAAAAAAATAAGGCTGGGGAGGATTTTCTACAAGGAAAATATCTGTACATATAGGGGTAGGTATGTCTGTAAATTGAGGGCTACAGACGGGACCATTTACTTTTCAAATACCTTTAAATTTAAAGGGTTCTTTCTTTCATTTGACCACATAAAGGGTCATTCTTTCATTTACCAATTAAAGGGTCATCCTTCATTTACCAATTTAAAGTGCCATTTCCTTCAATACAATTAAAGGGCATTCCTCGTTACCAATTAACGGTATTCTCATTTTACCATTTTAAAGAGCCATTCTTCATTTACTAATTAAAGGTCATTACCTTCATTTACCAATTAAAAGGTCATTCCTTCATTTACCGATTAAAGGGGCCATCCTTCATTTACCAATAAAGGGTCATTCCTTCATTACCATTCATTTATTTCCAGGGTCATTCCTTCATTTACCAATTAAAGGGTCATCCTTTACCAATTGAAGGGTCCTTCCTTCATTTACCAAGTTAATGGGTCAGTTCCTTTCATTTACCAATTAAAGGGTCATTCCTCATTTTACAATTACAGAGCCATTCCTTCATTTACTAATTAAAGGGTCATCCTTCATTTCCCAATTATTTAGTTACAGGTCATTCCTTCATTTACCAGAAAGGGTCACCCTTTATACCAATTAAGGGTCAATCTTCATTTACCAATTAAAGGGTAATTCCTTCATTTACCAATTAAGGGTATTCCGTCATTACCATTAAGAGCCATTCCTTCATTTACTAAATTAAAGGGCCATTCCTTAATTTTACCAATTATAACGGGTCATCCTTCATTTACAATTAAAGGGTCATCCTCATTTACAATTCATTTATGTACAGAGTGTTCCTCATTTCCAAATTTTTTAAAGGGTCACTCCTTTACCAATAAAGGGTCATTCCTTTATTACCAATTGAAAGGCCATCCTTCATTACAATTAAAGGGTCATTCCTTCATTTACCAATTCATTTATTTACGGGTGCTTCCTTCACTGTACCAATTAAAGGGTCACCCTTACAATTAAAGGGTGTCATTTCCTTCATTTTTACCAATTAAACGGGTCCTTACTTCATTCACCAATTAAGGGTCATTCCCTTCATTTACCAATTAAAGGTCATTCCTTCTTTACAGTCATTTACAAATTAAAGGGTAATTCCTTTGCCACTTAAAGGTCTTCATTTACGAAATTAAGGGTCATTCATCATTTATGAATTAAAGGGTTTCATGGCCATGCACTTACAAATTAGAGGGCCATGCCATTGTTTACTAATTAACGGCTAATTATAAAGGAGTAAAGACTGCGGTTAAGGCACATGATTTGGCTCGTGTAAAGCTCGCGGTTTAAAAAAACGGAAAAAATTTTGACCACTTCAATTTTTTCAATTACAAACATTTTTGACCCTCATTTTCATTTGAATCTGACAATGTGACCTCAAGGGTCTTATTGGACTTGGGGAAAAAAATGAGTGAAATTACTGATCTGATTAAGAGGCAAAACAATGTGGTAGCATGCAACCACACACAACACTTCCATATCAGCTAAATCAAAACTTTTATAAGGCAAAAAGAACACTTACCTGGATATGATACTCATATTAAAACAGTCTAATATTATTCAGCTAGTTTCAATTTCAACAGAGTGAGACAGGACATTAGAAAAGATCTGTGTAAATAGGTTTGGTTAATTACAGCTGGGAATTAAAACAATTTGAGAAAAGCGCTCCAATTTTGCTCAAGGTAGAAGAGACACACAGAACCAAATGTATCTTTGGACAGTGAAGGGGTATTTGTGTTAGGTTTAGACCGTGTTTAAGTAAGGCATATAGGTGTAATGTCAAAGGTCAATGGCCATTCCAGACAGGATTATTACCCAGGGGTTGATTGTTAATTAAGCTGATATTTTTGTTCCCGTTTTTTTTTAAAATTTTTTTTTGGGGGAATTGGGGTTTTATTGTGGTTATGATTGGGGCCCCTATAGCTATCATGATCAACAATGCGCATGAGTGAAAGTTGTATGCATGCACACCTTAAAAATCATTTAATGAGCTTCAAGCAATGTTGGGAAGGCAAGATTATTCTGAATAATGAAAAGTATTTGCATAGGATGTGGAAGAATTGGCCAGGATGTATATTCTGGATATCTCCCTCTAAAGTAAAAGAATGAAAAAGATAAAGTTTAAGGCTAGGATTGTTCAGTGAAAATAGTGTCTGCATCATGGGTTTAAAATGTATTGTAGTGAAAGAGGGTCTCAGCAATTGGATCTACTTTGAATTTTTGAAATCAAAATTTCCGTGCAAATTAGTTATTTTCCAATTTTTGTATTCGTACATAGTCATTGGAGAACAAATATCAAAGGTAAAGTTTTTTATTTTCTGTATTTTGCCATAGCACTGTGTAGCTGTCGCTTTCAACATGTGAAAAATAGGTATATAATCTAAAAAATGATAAGTATACACTTCACTTTTTAAGGTTATGTCCTGATATAAACAGTTCAACATTAATAAGTCCCCCCCCCCCCCGACAACAGGTACACTTTTATGGAAAAGTTAGCCTCCTTAAAAATGTTACAAAAATGTGAAATGTTCACTTCAATGTTAACATTTGATGATGCAAAAAAAATCACACATAGTAATCTTCTCCTGAAATGACGGAATGTATTAAATTTGAGACGCAATTAAAGTGGCAACTTTCGTGATAGGATCTAACAATCGGGAAAATCCCGGATGGAGAAGTACCAACATGCATAGTACAACGCAGGAATCCCAGGAATACAACAGACACTTGATTTTGGTACCTGGATAGCTCGGGTCATTTTCTTTCTATTGCTACCCAAAACGAGTACCAACATGCCTTAGAGATGACGGTCAGGCTGACGATTAAGTTCACGTCAGCATAACGTCTTTCCATAGTACTCCTTAAAACGAAAGAGTGAAAAAACCACTCTAAAAGAGTGAAATCTCACTCCAAAAAGAGCCCAGCTGAGAGTGACGCATCGTTTTAGAGGAGATCCACTCAAAATAAAGAGTGAACAAACTAACTCTAAGGAAAGATGAACTGATACACTCCTTTTAGAGTGAACTAGTCACTCTTTATAGAGTTGTTGATCTTTCGGAATTTTGTTTATTTGGTGATATATTGTATGTGTCGGTCATAATTCATAGCACGTGACTATGAATGAAATTGTGGCGCATCATGGCATGATTCATGTGATGGAGACAGCATGAGTGTGGCATCGTGACGTGTATGACCACGGTATGCATGCCCGTGACATGCATGATTGTGGTTTCGTACATGGTAAGCATAGCTGGCCGGGAGCTGGGAAGACTACCTGTATGTACGAGTGATAATTTACATAAATAACATTCAATTGCTTCTCCACACTGTGTCTGTAAATGCTATGAACGGTGACCGCACATCCAAATATATCACACGTGAAGCTATCTATGATTCTTCACTAATTTCAACTCGTTCAACCGTTGCTGCGTTCTAACTTAAAATCGTCCGCCATGGTGTTCGAAAAATAAATCACCGATTTGCGGAATTTCTTTTTTTTTTTTTTTTGATTGGCCATTAGTTCACTCCGAAAAAAGAGTGAGCATTTTCTCACTCTTTGAGAGCTAAAACCCCGGTCGATAAGAGTTCAGAGGGGGCTTCACTCCGAAGAAGAGGGATTGTGAGCCACTCGGGTAACAGAGCGAGTCTGTTAACCGCGAAGTGAAGGTGTCGGGTTGCATTTTTTCGCTCTTTTAGACGCCTAAAAGCCACTCGATTAGAGTTACTTTAAAATCACTCCGAAATTCAGAGTGATTTTTCACTCTTCATTTTAGATGAGTACACAGTGGGAATAGAGGAAAAATGTGTTTTTTTTTTTCACCCAAAAAAAGTTGGAATATCCCATTTGCCACACTGGGTTTTTGCTCTCTTTAAGGGGATATGACTAGTTTTATACTCCAGGAGAGTTTAGCTGCTTTTTAGTAGAGTTTTAGTGCTACATATTTTGAGTCAGAAAATATTGCACGAAAATCAATTTTCCACCCTATATACAGTATTTTATATTTTCATCAACGTATGACGTCATAGTGACGTATAATGGGAATGTTGACACTTTAATTTGATACCAATGGAAGAAGAAGAAGAAACTTAAGCTATCATGTGGTACCAAATTTATGGGAATCAGATGTCATTAATAGGGGAAAAGAAATCTTTACAAAAAATCTTTAAAACTTATTTCTAGACTGTAAAGGCCCTATGCCAAAAAGTGCCATTTTATATTTGTCATGCAAGTAATAAATGACGTCGTTTAAGGGAGAAGGTCAACTGCTGTGTGAAATTTTTTGCCATAACTGTGCTGTAACATTTTCCGTGCTCCATTTTACATTTTTGTAACAGTGTTAGCCTTAACTTGATATGTTACTTTTTGAAATGTTTATGTAACCTAAATAGTAACATAACAGGAAGCATTTGACTCGCCATTTACCCAACTAATTTGAAGCCTTTGTTTTGAGAATTTAAAAAAAAATGTTTTTCAATGATGAAATGAAAATAACGAATTCTTAAAGGTCCAGGCCCGATCGCTAATAGCCTCGTCCCAGAAGCCTAGATTTGACCGGAAGTGGTCAACATTTTGCTATCAGAAGAAAGCTACTATTGTTCTCAATTTTACCCTGTGAAATCTTAGAGCAAAGGATGTTTGGTTGGAAGGTTCGAGCATAAATGTGCCCCTTGTGGTGACCAATATAATGACACAGTACTCAATGGGGCTTAGAAAATCACGTTTTGCGCTTCGCATCAAACGAATGAAATATTGGCCGGTGAATCTTACAGATGGGGTTTTGGAGTTGAGACAATATCTAACTACTAAGATGAAACTTCCATATCCTTAAATCGGGCCATCCCTTTTTTAATATTGCTGTCCCATGATCAATGCCTTTAAAATAAAATTTAAACACGATAATTCGTATCTTGCAGGAGTTTATCTTAAAAGCACTATCAGTGTTGCCTTAATAAGAAAATAAAAAATATATATTTTTTGGTCATGTTAAGTGGAAAAAAATAACTTTTATGGAAATTCCACAGTGCTTAGGCGGCCTTCACATTTAGACTATTGTTGAAATTTCAAGTATTTTGAGTATTTTGGATGGAAAACTGATAGTGCCTTTAATAAACTACCACAATTACAATGCATATGACAATTTCAGGGATTTTCGGTTTATAGCATAAACAAAAATTATTATGAACAAGGCCACAATAATGCTTTAAATTGGTCTCCAAATGAACATTATTTTATATTACCCTCAAATTTTGTTTAAAATATATTTTCTCAATTTTATTGGGAAAAAATTTTCTCACGGGGGGAAAAGTACTGTGTTATATAAAAAAGAGAGAAAATGGGATTCACTAGAGTTGTTTATGCAGGGCACCTGTTTAGATTTGCACAATAGGGGAAGTGGGGAATTCCCCAAGATCCCAAGATGTAAACTAGTAACTGAGTCCAGCTTTTATGGATTTAATTTAAAATATTAAAAACATGCATGATCTGGGAATTCCCCCAAAGAGTTAGTATATAGGAAGTGATGTTGTAATCGGGTGAGAATTCCGATTGCTAGCTAGTGTAAGGTTATGTTTATGCATAAGATAAGAATGATGTTGTAATGATTATTGATAGAAAGGGGAATCTATCTGGGGAGTAGTTAAATACTATCAATGGAAGGACTCTCTGCCAGCATCCAATACTAACAAGTAGCTAGAGGATAGCTAGTTTTACTCTGCATTAAGGACAGACATCAAAGTCATAGTGCCCGGATATATAATTCCATGGAGCAGTTGCTGTAAGTTATTCTGACTAGCTGTCATATTTGAAGCCGAAAAGGTGCTGGCATCAAAATAGGATTCCAAATTGTGGACAGATAGAAATCGTGGTGATTATCTTGGAATGATTACTCTGGATTTATTATCGCCGAGGGGACTTTAATTTAACCTTGTCGTCGTGAACTGCTGGAACAAGATTACCTTCAGGACTGAAGAGATTCCCATGAATTATAATTACGAGGAGTTTTGTCTGAACTTGTGCGCTGTCATTTGAAGTCTTCTCGCTGCTCCATCTGTATGTGAGGACATATCATCGTTTGAACTGCAACGCCTTAGATTGTGGGACATTAGGGCATCTTGAGGACAATAAGTATCAGTTATATAAATTTGTGTGCATTGTGTGATTTTGTTTATGTATTTGTTGTGGACATACCAAATCTTGAACCAATTCAAAGTAAAATCATTTAAAATGTTTATTATTATAATTCGATCATTTGTGCACAGGCTCATTATTGTGTTGAAAAGGTATTTTGACCTTAGACGTCTACGAGACGTCATAAACAATATTTTTTAACCACAAATCTGCCAAAAAATTAGATTTGTGTTATTTTCTTGCATTTTGATGAGAATTTTACAAGCTATCAATCGCACATGTCAGATGGTGTACTCTTCTAAGATTTACAACCACAATATGAAGAGAGTGAGTTGCATAAAAATGCTACAAGCTGCTAATATGGCTGACTGTCGATGATAACACTATTTTTTATTTATGGTTGGTATTGTGAGTTGAAGAATAGCATATAGTTTGTTTTTTGAAATATTGAGAGACAATTTATTTGCAACTAAACCATCAGTAATCTTAGTAAGCTCAGTATTTGTTTTAGAAAGCGAAAAGTGAGTCTAAGGTGGGGATCTGAGAGAAAGATATTTGTATCATCCGGCAAAAAGAATAAACTTTGAGTGAGTCGGAAACAAAGGCAATGCCTTGTAGGCAATGTTATTCAAAAAATGATGAAAAGCAACGTGCCCAATATTGATGCCTTGTGAACCCTGACGGTAATTTCTGCCTTTGCGAATTTCTAGAGTAGGGCGTACAACAGATTGCGTACGGTTCTTGTTAGGTAATTGTTTCTGACCCATCCAAGGCTATACTCACTCAACCCGTAGTGTTTGAAGCGTTTTGGATGAGAATATCAGGTCTATGGTATCGAACGCCATGGCGAGTCCAAAAAATTCCCATGGTTTTGTTTCTTATTTTGGGGGGCTTGGGGTGATGTGTTTGTCAATTCAGAAGAGACATATGCGAAGCGTTTGGGCCTAAAGCCATATTGTGCATCTGAGAGGATATTGTGTTGATTCAGAAATTTAATAGCGATGGTTACATGATTTTTTCAAGAATCTTGAGGAAGAAATCTTGGATTTGTCTTGAGAATGATACGGGGTTCCCCCTATTTGGGAATTCCCCTTATGGAACATACGGTTACATCCATAACACAACAACTGCATAGGCATATGTTCCCTTATTTTAGTCATTCACAGTAGGTCAATGGTTGGTCGCCCATGTTTTTACCTGTGCGTGCATTTGTGCGTGCGTGTGTGTCTGATGATGGAAGAAGGTGAATGGTATAGCTCAAAATTCTCTGTCGCACAAGAATAATTCTCCAATCATAATTCAATGCTTGCTGAAAACATCTTTCAATTGAATAGCCGGGAAATTGCGCCACGTATGCGTCGATCTCATCCCATAGTTGTTCCGTTGGGAGATCATTTTGTGAGGTGGCACTCTTTCACAATGGACGTCATTAACTTGCATTTCCCAGCTCCTCTTTAAAGTACAATCAGGGATCCCGATAATTACCAACAAAATCACTTTTTTTTATGACAAACCACATTTTTTAGCATTTTATTTGGCAGGTGTAGTTAAAAGGCAATTACCAACCCAACTTGTGCAAACATCCACAGTTTTAAAATTGGGTCTCTCATTTAAATGTGCCATTATTGCTTTGATTTTGCAAACTTATTGATAAAACATTTACTACAATGCTTGCACTTGATGTGTGATTTTCTTGCTTGTGCGTCTGTGTGCATACATGTCCATTTCATTTTTTCCTTTGTCCCAAATAGTGAGAAACATTTACTACATGCATGTTGCTGATGGAGTTTCCTGTGTACTGTCTGTCATTTCATAATTTTCGTGTCCTCTGTAGTAATAAACCTTTACCGCAGTGCTTACATTGATGGGTTTTTCTTGTGTGGTCATTTCATGTATAGGTCATCGTTATCTTGTGAGAAATTTTACACAGTGCTTACAATGATGAGGTTTCTCACCCTTGTTGTGTCATTTCATGTTCCTTGACCCTCTGCTTAGTGATGAAGCTTTTGCTACAAGTGCTTGACACTGATGAAGTTTTCTCACCTGTGTTTTGTCATTTCATGGTCATCTTGTTCCTTTATGTTGAAACCTTTACTACAGTTAACGTACACTGATAAGTTTTCCCCTGTGTGTGTAATTTTCATGCTTTGTCCGTTACTAGATAGGCTGAAGGACTTGTTACAAACTTTACATTGATGAGGTTTCTCCTGTATGTGTCCCTTTCTTTTTGCTTCCAACCTTGTCCTTAGAGATGACACGTTTTTGCTACAGTACTTACACCTATGAGGGTTCTCACCTGTGTGTGGTCATTTCATACGCTTTAAACACCTTCCTTCTTAGAGAAGAAACCTTTACCACATACTACACTGATGATGTTTATCTCCATTTATGTGTGATTTCATGTCGCTTCACCTCATGCTTCATGAAACTTTTACAGTATTTACACTGATGAGTTTTCTCACCTGTTTGTGTCATTTCAGTCTTGTCTTGTTGACCTAGAATAGCTACAGATTTACTACAAAATTTACATTGATAGGTTTTTTTACCTCGTGTTTATTTCATGTTTTGTCCTGTCACTAGATTGGGGGGAATATGGAAGAGAAAAAGAGCCGGCGTTGGAGGGAGGGGAAAGAAGGAGGAGTCGGATGGGAGCATAAAAGAGTATGGGGGGAAACCTGTGGAGGAGGACGAGGGGGGGTGGAGTGCTTAAAGGTTTTGCACAAATTGACATTTATGAGGTTTCTTACCTTTGTGTGTCAATTCATGGTGTTTTGTGCCATGGTTGTTTAGTAATGAAGCCTCTTCCACAGTACTGCATTGGTGCAGTTTCTCTGCCGTGTGTGTCCATTTCAATGCTTTTTCCTTGGTGACGAGATTTGGTGAAGGACCTTTTAACATAATTTTACACTGATGTGTTTTCTACCTGTATGTGTCTTTTCATTTTTGTCATGGTTTTGTTAATTAATGAAGCTTTTTTCCACAGTACTTTAATTGGTGCGATTTCTCTCCGGTGTGTGTCTTTCAAATGCCTTTTTCTTGTTACAAGATTGGGCTTGAAGGACTTGTTACAAAATTTACATTGATGAGGTTTCTCACCTGTGTTGTCATTTCATGTACTTTCACCTCATACCTAGTGCTAAATCTTTTACTGCCGTGTTTACATTGATAAGGTTTCTCACCTGTGTGTAACATTTCGGTTGTGTCATCTTTTGCTTTAGTGACTGAACGCTTACTGCAGTGCTACATTGATGAGGTTTCTCACCTTTGTGTGTCTTTCATGTTGCTCATGCTTTTGGCTTTGATGAAACGCTTACTGCAGTGTTTACATTGATAAGGTTTCCACCTTATTTGGTCATTTCGTGTTGCTTCATCCTTTTGCTTAGTGATGAAACCCTTACTGCAGTGTTTACATTGATAAGGGTTTTCTCACAGTGTGTGTCATTTCATGCCTTGTCTTGTTGGCTAGATTGGCTGAATGACTTGTTACAAAATTTACACTTTGATGAGGTTTCTCACCAACGGATTTTTGTCGGTGGGGTGGGTTGCGGGGGGGATCAGTGGAGTGGGAGGTAAGAAAAAACAAAATAGAGAGGGGGAAAAAAGCTTTTTTCTTTTTGCTCTTGAATTTCTGCTTGTTTGCATTGTTACTCCCATGTGTTTTGGTTTGACAACAAGAGATCTCGTTGCCTAGCCTGTCATAATTCTTCAAATTAATTTCCTGAAGCCGTACACTTATTTTTGTCCCTTCCATGAACCCGCTGCTTATGCTTTAAGTTCACACATCCTGCTTTTGGTGTAGATTAGGGATTTTTACCAATTGTTTGATGTTCAGCCTCATGATGGTGAATGTGGGATCTATAGCGAGGGATGTTGTCAATATATCTCCTTCTGCAGTACTTGCAAACTGGATCCATCAGCAATCATTGTTCCTTTTAGGTCTTTCCTCTTTTCGAAATAAGAATACATTACAAGGAAACATTATAAGTACAAGTTAAAACTAAAACCAAAAGAAGCTAGAATTTTGTGGTCCTTGCCTTCTAGCATGTACTGTAGATGGTGTTGTTTTTTTCTTTGTGTGTTTGTGTGTCATGCCATGCACAATGCATGTGTTGTGTGTGTGTGTTGGTTTGACTGGGAAGTCTGGGTTACTCTGTGCGAACTTCGAAGTCATGTACAATGCTGGTGTGTTGGTGAGTGCATGGTGTGGGCCGGTTTCCTTAGAGGTGCAAAGAGAGTTTCAGTCACCATATTTTGTGATATGCAGTGATTCATTAGATTATATTGCGCAATATATCCTTACATTTTATTTGTTTACAGATATAACTTAAAACAAAAGGTGGTTTTATTTCAATAGAAACCATATACTGAATTTCATATTTTGTTCCTAAAGGAATTAGAAATTCAAACAATTGTTTGTACCAAAGAAGCTGAATTATTTTCAGATGGGCATCTGAAGAAACAACTTTTTTCAAAACCATTAAGGGTATTCTATTAAGGGACAGATTTTTTAGACCATCCTTTTCTGGAGTACACAATGCTGACAGACTTTCAATGAGGTAAAAGATTTGAACATTAACCCTAACACGGTATTAATTAAAAAGGCTGACTCAGAAACTTCGAAATATATTTTTTTGTGCACTTCAACGGTGGGAGGGGAGGGGGATCTTAGTGAAAAGAGGTACGGGGCAACTAGTGGAAAAGGGGCAATGGGATATCCGGCCGAAAGGGGGATCCAAATTTTGAGCCCATTTGGTATAATGATCGGCCCTTTTTTTCTTGGAAATTGGTTTAAGAAAGGGTTGCATTTCCATTGAATTATTAATGGAACAAAGTGGCAGGATATGTAAGAAGGGAAGGGGTTTGTGGAAATATGGAGAAAGAAGACGTGAAAAGGATTGTGGTGAAGGGAGTAAGTGGAGGTATGTGAAGGGGGGGATACAGGAAAAGAATAGGCTGGTATGATAGGGAAGAGCGTGGTGAGAGGGGAGGTTGTAAGAAAGCGAGAAAAGGAAGAAGAGAAACAAGAGACAGGCGGTAAGGTTGAACAGGGGTCTCTTGGAAGTACTGGGATAGCTCAAGAAGAAAAGGAACGAGGAGAAGAAAGTAATAGAGAAAATTGTGGGAGGATAGCAGGAGGGAGGATAGTGAGGGGAGGTAAGGAGAGGGGGGAGAGAGGGAAGAGAGGGAATCAAGTAAAATGAAGCCATCGTCAAAAATGTAACGGTCCCATTGGAAGAGATAGGAGGAGGAATTATGTAGTGGGGAGGGAGGGGGGTGAGGGGAGATGATGCTGGGGCTGTACGAATGTCAGTGGTCAATCGGTGTAAGACTGCATGCAACCACAATGTGGTTCAAAATACATTTTAAACGATAATTCTGGCTCAGCTTCTAGGACTTTGCCCAAAACCTCCACCAAAACATGTTCACTAAAATGTTTAACATCAAAACCAAAAAACAACAAAATGAATTTATTTGGGGGGATAGCAATTTGCCATAGTGGACCCTTTTTCAACAAACTATTTTTTGTCGGCTCGCGGGGGGGGGGGGTACGGAGGAATGAGACATCTGCCTTGAACAGACCATATAATATAATATTAGTAACTACGTACTGCAGTAGTTTGACCAGTGCATTGGCCCAGAGTTATCAGATAACCACAACACTTACAATTATAAACGACCTCAACATGAAAAAAGCAGACCTTCAACATGATCAAGTGGACCTTTTTGTCACTTTTGGGTTGTGCACCTAAATGTCCTTATAACTCACAAAAGTCAATGAATACTGTAAAGTTTATGTCAAGAATTCATTAGCATGGTGTGTAATTATAAATCCCCACCACTAAATATATAGCATCTGTTCTGGCACCCTTCTTGCCAAAGAGTGTTTTTAGAAGAAACGTAAACTGGCGGGGGGGGGGGGTTCGCGTCTAAGTGAAAATGGAAAAATAGTAAAAACCGGAACTTCCTGGTCCATCTTTTTGTGTTTAGAAAATAATTTTAATGATACAAGAAGGGTGCCATACCAGATCTCGTTAGTGTGTGTGGGAATCTACAGAGTCCTCAAATTTTCAAAGTCCATGCACTTTGGTCTATTTCAAACATCCTTCAATGTTTTTATCATTCATGAGAATAATTTCATATGCATATTCCCTGCTATCTACCTGCAGATTTCATGGTAGCTGCACAAGTGGGCATGATATTTTGAGGTTTCCATTCTTCAATATGTATAGGACTAACTGCAAGTTTTCTGTTTGGTTTAATTACGTGTTTTTTTATGTAAGTCATGTCTTCCATCCTAACAAACTAGACTTGCTCCCAGCCCCCCCCCCCCCCGAGATTTCAAAAATTTAGGAAATTTAAAAAAACAGGGGTTTTGTGCAAAAATTAGGGGTTTTTTAACCAAAATGAGTTCATTTTGGTACTGTTCCCCCCCCCTCTTTATGTTTCGCCCCTCCTCCTACCCGGCGCCGCCCCTGACTTGCTCGTATCTTACTTTCTGCAGATAGTAAACTCCAGTGGACAGAATGGTGAAAGAGCTGGACTGGTTCAAACTTAACTGTAGATGTGAACACCAATTATTTCCTTTCAAATGTCTCAGTGCAATGGCTCCAACTTGTATTTCTTCAAAGATTGTTTTCATCATTCAAAATGCACTAGCAGTCAATCTCATTATAGTTTGGTTGTTTGAACTTGGGATCCTTCCTGTAAAAAAAAAACCATTATAGAGCCACAACAGGTTTATTTCATGAATTTAAATTAATTATAAAGTGCTATTGTCTTGTAATTGTTCCTTTACACTTCCACATGCCTTTGCATAATTGATATCATTTTTTAATGTAATAGTATATTTACCCACACTGATTGTGTAATTTTTAATAGTTGCTTTCAGTCACTCACTTTGTGGGTTTAAACTTTATACACATCGACGTATCCGCTTCGTGATAAGCCCAGCGCAGTCCATCAAGCTTTGAAACACATATGAATCCGCTGTCTAATTATTCTGAAAATGTACTTTACAATTCATCATTGTAGATTAAGTTTATCAGGATCTCCTGGAAGATCAGTACTTGGTACTGAAGGAAATTCCTGAATAAATAACAAATAAATAAAATAAAAATAATATCAGATATAAAATAACTACTCTTGATCATCATAGTCCATGGCCGTTGGAAAGTGAAAGGAGGGGGAGTACTTGGGAAAAGGGGGTGGTACTAGCTACTCACCACTCACTTCAGTATGAATGATTTAGGCAGCCTTGTGTGCACATATTTCACAGCTCCGTTGACTGCCGTGCATTGCTGAGCTGCTGTTCATTATTTCCTGAACCCCCCCCCCCTCCCCATTGAAAAAGCAGTATGCAGGTTTGTGAGAGAGCTAGGTCTGTATGTGTGTTCCAGCTTGGTCTAGGTTTGCATTTTCAGGTAGTCTTCGAATCACTCATTGCCACCTTTCGGTGCAATCTATGTGTTATTATAGGTAGTTTGATTTCATATAGATAACCCCCTTTATATATTTGGCACGGAAAAGGCCTGAAAGTGAAAACCAAAAGGAGACATTGTTAATTTCATATATGGACAGTATAGTATTGCGACTGTAGTAAAATTAGAAATTGCATAATTTTCTTTTACAAAGAAATCATCTCGTTTAAACCTCTTGCAGGAGATATTTTGATAGATAGAAATCATTAAGTATTGCAAAATATCAAAAATGTTCCATTTGAACAACAAAGGTCTTAAATCAGCAAGATGGAAACAGTGTCTAGGAAGCGAACAACATTCATAGCCTGAAGGAGGAAGATGGCACTCTAACTGAAGATCTCGGTAGATGGTCAAACGGATGTGAAAGAGTTTTACACCAACCTCTACAGAACCAGGCAACACAAGCAAAAACCTTTTGCTGATCATGTGATACCCCAAAAAGTTGGAAAAAACCTCCCCCTTCCATCATGCCTTCGGAAGTAAGCAAGTAAGTAAGAATAGTAAGAAGATGCAGTAAAGAACAAACAAAGCGACCGGATTAAAGCCCCTGGAGAGGATAGTATTACAGCAGGGGCTTCTTCAAGATGGAGGTGAGCACATTATTGAGGTACTTACAAAGCTGTTCAACAGATTCCTTACAGAGGGAAGAGAGTACCCCAAGCAACGGAAGAAGGCATCATGTAGTTATTCTCATAAGAAAGGAGATACATCGACATCAAACAATACAAGGCCCAATAAAGCCTTCTACCTTGTAAATTGTACAAGGTATTCTCACAGGTTCTGCTGAAAAAGAATGACGAACACTCTGGAAAAAAGCAACCAGAGCCAAGCTTGGTTTAGACCAGGGATTTTATACCACTGATCACATAAATGCTACAAGAGAAGAAGGACAATGAGTATAAGGATTCCACTCAGCTTGCCTTTGTTGACTATGAGAAGGCGTTTGACTCTGTTGAATTAAAACCACTCTTCACAGCATTTGAAAACCAAGGAGTTGACCAAGTCTACATCAATCTCTTATGTGACATTTACAGTGGAGCCTCTTCCACCCTTTTAAAGCTCCACAAGACAGTGACAAGATCAAACTAGAGAGGGGGCAAAAAGGACAAGATTTCACCCAAACTCTTCACCTCATGCCTTCAGGATGCCATCAGAAAGGAGGATTAAAGGGAGAGGACTCAACTATTGATGGTGAAAAATCTCTCTCACCTGATCTTTGCCGATGACATTATCCTGATTGCCAAATCACAGAGGAATTGGAAAGCATTGCTAAATGACATTCACAGCCCCAGCAAACCGGTCGGACTCAGCATGCAGGTTGGGAAAAACCAAGGGAATGTTTAATGGACCACACAAGAAAATCTGAGATTACTGCAGATGGGAAGTCATTGAAGAGTCACCAGATACATCTACCTTGGGAAGACAGTGTGGGTGATGGTGACTTACTGCCTGAGATCAGGAAGAATTGGACTAGGCTTGGCAGAATTTGCAAAAAGTGGTAAACATCATGAAAAATAAGACAAGTATGGAGTTAAAGAAAAGGTGTTCATTGAATTACATTCTTCATGGTATGACATAGGCAGTGAAACATGGGCCTTGAATAACTACCACGATGGAGATGATTGCAGTTGCACAGAGGAAGATGGAGTGAGAGTGCATCCCCGGATGAATCAGATTGGATCGACTTTCAAGATTAAAAGGAGAGAATTGCTGGATCCGATCACAGACAGGCGTTACTGATATTATCGACTGACATAGGAGTGCCAAACATAGATGGGAAGGCCACGTTGCTAGAATGCAGGATAACAGGTGGACATCAGAGTGACAGAGGTGGACCCCGAGAGAATGGACCAGAAAGCCAGGAACGTCCCAAAAACAGGTGGAGAGAGACGACAATGACCAAAAACAACTGGGTCCAACTGGACAAGAATGGCCTAAAGATGAGATTTGTGGAACATTTCTAGGGAGGGGTTCCTCCTACGTGAGTGATATAAGCCCTGGATATGGATATATGGACTGGATTGCCCTTAAAGGGACATGCGGGACCCGGAATGTGAAGTGGCAAAAATATTGGTATCTGAAAGCAAGAGATGATCTAATTTATATGTTACCCTGTGAATTGTGGATTAAAGGATGTGTAGTTTGGAAGTTATGTGTGAAAACATGACCCCATTTTGGTTAGACATTGCTAATTTTACATGTATACTCAATGCGGGCTTACAAAATCCACACTTTTAGCTCTCACAGCATAACAGATCAAACTAACCGGCACAAAATTACAGATGGGGTTTGGGGGGTGATTGCATTCTATCAAGATATGAAAAATTTAATACTTAAATTGGTAATCCCCCCGTAATTGTCAAAAGTTAATCTGGTGTGATATGGTGTGCTAAGCGCGGAGTATACACGGGAAAAGCCCAAGGAGTGTATATACACGATGTTCCGGTTGGTTTTTGCGTTTAACACTTTTGTACACAAAGGCAGCATGTTATAATACCTGCCCACATGGGTTTTGATCGAGATCGCGATCACTTGAGCAATGTAAGCGTTAACTGAAAAGTTACAAGACCACTTTTCAAATGTCTCCTTGGTGCGTCGCACTTGGACCCATGTACAATAAATACCCACTGACCATATACTTAGAGAGCATCTTGAACAATGTTTTCAGGCTGTTTTCATTAAAATGAGAACCATGACTAAGGTCAAGATTTCTCATGAAAAAATAGTTCATATCTAAGGATTTCTTTTAAAAAAACATCTAAGGATTTCTCAGGGAAATTAGTCCCAATAATTGGGACTTCACATGACGGTTCTTTAACAGTTGCCTTTAACAATGACATTTTTGTGTTCTGTTGCCTTAAATTTTAGACCACGGACAGATTCACTCCAATTTTCATATAATTTACCTGATTTCCAAGTCAATAAGCTTCAGTCACTGGTACTTTTGCTTCTACCTTTAGCACCAGTAATATCTAATTTGAAATGTGTGAATGGGTTAAAATAGCCCATTTCTCAAAAATAAGCAATGTGGTAAAAGTCTGTTTATGACCAAGATGGATGATGGTTGGCAGAATACGTCCAGTGTAAAATAAGGTGTTTTCAGCCCGGTGACAAAATCATCTTTGCATGTTTATTCATCCCTTCAGTAGTCTCATTCTCGCTGGGTTATGGGATATGCAATATGAACTGGCTGGTAAAGGAGACAACCACGAACGTAACGTCACACATATTTACATAATTTGAGGCATACGCCCAAGGCGCTGTGTTCTAAAGTCAGGGACAGAATTAGCCGACCAATTGCGCGTATGCCAAGGTTTGTCAATCAGTGCGGCGCGGACTATGATTGGTTTGAATGTGTAGTATGGGCGGGGCATGTTCGAACAAAATATGGTTTAAAATGTCAAAACATGCCCAATTTTAGTCAGGTTTTCGACGCACGGACACAATAATTCACGTAAGTAAACTTTCTGTTTCAATAAGTTTTAAATGTTCACAGATTATTCTTTACGGTCGACATTTGTTCTGCAATGTCAAATTACGTCAGACGCGCAATTGGTCACCTTATTCTGTCCCCGACTATAGTCAACATTACACCATGTAAAACAGCAATAATATTCATCTTAAAGGGATTAGCAGCGATTTGCTAATCTGAAACATCGAAAGAATCATCAAAATTCATATTTTTATATTTTAGTTGTCTGGCATGGATATGCGAACATAACCTGCAAGTGGTTGGCTTGAAATCCGTGTATTAAAGACAAGGCAGTACTTTTGATCTGATTCTGTAATTTCTATATGTGCGTATCAAAATTCCGACTTGAGCTCAAAAAAGCCTTTCCCGGTGAATATCACAGATTTTCCGTGTGATATTGTGTATCATTTTCAATAGAGTTTGACCTCAAACACAAACATTATTGACCTTTGTTTATTCTGTACTGGTGTAAACCACAATCAGCTGTTTAGTGTAGATTTTGAGACGCCGTCGCTGTATGTCTATTTGCAGGAGACTGTATGACAAATTTCCTCAAATACTTAATTTTTTTCACTATTTGGTGTTTTTTTCTACATTAAAGCAGTTATATGGAATTGTACACACTTATCACCGATTTTTTAATTTAATAACATGCATTTCCACATTTGTTCCATTCTCTTGCATTATCGCTGCTAATCCCTTTAAAAAGAAAAGCTACAAATTTTATTTTTAACAGGTTGAAAGTTATTTTTTTTCTAATTTATTTAAAGAACACCATAAAAATTGCGGGTTGGGATTATTCCGTTTTATGTACAATTACGATTTAGGCCTACATTATGCATTTACACCCTCCGTTAAGGTGGTATTAGGTAATTTTTCAACCAGCGATGATTAAACATTTTTGGCTTTTCTTTTCACGATTCATCTCGCTGCTGTGAAACACGTCATGTGTAACTTTTGGCATACAAGCTTCTGTTAAGTATCTGGCAATTAATACAAAATCGGGACTTAGTCACCGGTCAGAATCTTGCATGTCTTGAAATTTCATTAAATTTCACTTCCTGAAAGAGTTGATGAAGATATTTACGACTATCTGCTGTTGCTAACACTCTAAGGAGTACTTTCAAGGTGGAATCAGGAATTCACGCGAAGAGTGCAAAATTATTGAAGAATGTGAGACAAAAATTTTGTCATATCTATGCTATTTTGGCATGACTCCTCCATTGATTATTAGTTAATGTCATGATAAGTGTACATATGAGCTGACATATGGAGGAGTCGTGCTCAGCAGAACTATATCAGGGAAATATCAATGGCGGATCCAGGATTTGAAAAATGTCAAAATTACCGGGGGGCTGAAAGGCTGTAACTGGTCCAAAATAGCTCAAAATGGGCTGATTTTGCAAGAATTTGCAGAATTACCGGGAGGCGCGCGCCCCCTCCGCCCCCTCCCTGGATCCGCGCCTGAATATGACCCACTGGCAACGATCATCCCTGTGTACCTTTTATAAAGTCCCCCATATAAAAAGCTGCACACACATATATATAAACAAGTTACCAATACATTACTGTACAGAATCTGAGACAACATGTAAGTTACATTCATCTCAGACAGAATGATCTGAATTAAGAGGCAAAACACTGTGGTATGCATGCATGCACACACATACTATGCATCAGCTAAAATCAACTTTTATCAGTTAAAAATATAACACTTACCTGGATATGATCCTACTTGTCAAATATATTTTCTACTTCACCAACAGATTGAGACAGACATTTGAAGAGCATCCATGTAAATAGGTTTGTGGTTAATTACACAATTTTGGATGCTTTTCACAAGATCACTCCAATATTGCTCAAGGTAGAAGAGACAACAGGAAACAACTGCATGGACAGTGAAGTGTGTGTGTGTTAGGTTTAACCTTTATACAAAAGCATGCATGTTAACAATCAATAAAAAGGTGTAATATCAAAGGTCAATGGCTATTCCAGACAGGCACTCATGCTGGGGTTGATTGTTAATTAAATGATTGTTTATTGGATTGTGGCTATATAGCTAATCATGACAATCAGCATGATGTGAAAGTGATGTATATGCACTCCAAAATAATTGTGTTTATGCTGAGCTTCAGGCACTATGTTGTAATAATGTTGTATTTTGCACAGGAATTTTGGAAGGAATATGTCCTAGAATGTATGTCCTACTATCAATGCTTGAAAATTCTATCTTTGGAAATTATGATTTGCCTAAAGGCATGATGAAATTCATGTTAAATGCCTTTCTTGATACACTTCCCACCAAAAATAACTTGAGTTGCTGGGATAAAAAAATTCAACACCAATATGCAGGTGCGGATCCAGGGAGGGGGCGCGCGCCCCCGGTAATTGTGCAAATTCTTTCAAAATCAGCCCATTTTGAGCTATTTTGGACCAGTTACAGCCTTTCAGCCCCCCGGTAATCTTGACGTTTTTCAAATCCTGGATCCGCCCCTGAATATGCCTTATGCAGGAATACGACAGAGACTCTCCAACTCATTGTCAATAATTGTCAATTCATTACTGTTACAATAGTATTGTAGTGTATAGCGGGTTGTCGAGTACCAATAGAATGCAAGTATTGCCGCCTGGCTTCACTTGCCAGTAGCATGAATATGCATGCACTCACGTTCTGGTACTGTGCAATCATGTGTTTATCAGCTAATGTTCGCTGGTGCCCCATATTTTAGTACTTAAAACCGTCGGGGTTAACTATCTGCAAAGCACTACCGTGATGGATACCAGTCAAAGCCTTCAGGGTGGTATACACTAATTAAAGCAATAACAGCACATTTTTGAAGAGCGCCCCCAATTTTAAAAATTTGATATTTTTGCACAGTTATGTTGGCAATTGTCTAGGAAACCACACCTAGGAACAAGAATGCTCAAAAATACGTATTTATCATAAAATAAGCGATTTTGTAATTAGAATTGGGATCCCAGATTGTACTTAACGGGAGAGATGGAAATGCTAAGTTTATGTCCGTCCATGATGAAATAGTGCCACCTGAAGAAAATGACCTCTAACTTGACTTGCCTGAACCAATAAAACAACTAATGGATGAGCGTAGATACGCACATGGTGCTATTTCTCGGCCATTTCATATTGGAAGGCCGTTTCCAGCAGCGGTTAAATTATTATCGGAGATCTCCGATATTAATTATTCTAATTACAAAATTCCTTTGTTTGCGACACAGACATTTTCGAGCTTAACCATTCACAGGTATACTTTACAAGCCAGTTACCAATGCAACCATGTAAAAATCTTCAAAAAATGTGCTATTATTGCTTTAACTATCCAGCAAACATTAGTGCAAACACTTTAAGAACTTTGTGGCAGGTCCGTTATTGTGCAAATTCAATGGGGAAAGTGAAATTGGGTGAAGGGCAAAAGTCTTTTTTTTTAGGGAAAAACATCAACAACTTTGATGTTTTGTAACCATTTGTGGTCGAAAATCGCTGTGTTTTGCCAAAATTTGATGATTTTCAGCCCAAAATCGCTTATTTTTGCCCAAAAATTCACCAATTTCCTTGGGGGGGGGGGTACCATTACTACCATTTGGTAATAATCACATTGAGTTAAATTTCAATCTGAAAATAGTTTTTCAAATGACTAAATGTTTGAATTTTGCACGAAGCGCATGAAAAAAAAGAATAATTTCACCCCTGAACGGGGACTGACACCGTACGAAATATTGATATGGGTTTAAGGCTGGCACTTTCAAACCTATGGGTATTTTGGTGATAGAGAATGCATACATGTGCCAAAATCGGGGTTCTTGGGTGATAGGCAGACAAATTGCCCAAAATATAAAAAAGTCTTTAAGTGAAAATTGAGCAACGTTTTCTAAAAGTAGAGGTAGGGGTGAAAGATTAAAAAAAAAATACAGGGCCATTGCTCTAAATTACAGGGATTTAAAATAAATCCCAAAAGATTGCAATTACTGTAAAAGTGGAAATTTTCGCGCTACATTCATTTTCGCGCTTTTCGCGCGCTTCTGAGCTAGCGCGAAATTAAAAACCCGCGAAAATGTTTATTTTGTGTGTAGGTCTATGTAGGATAGCTGAAAAGAGCGAATTTAAAAACAAGCAAAAATGTTAAAAATCGCTGAAACACGAAAAATTACACACGCGAAAATTATCTCTTTTACAGTAGTGACCAACCCATTTTTAGATTTAAATATTATAGATTTAAAAATATTCAAATCTCTCAGATTTAAATTAAAATCTAAACATGGGTTGGTCACTAACCACACTCTTTTGGGATTTATTTTAAATCCCCGTTAACTCATGCATCACTTTTGAAATGGGACCTCCCCAGCCCCTTTTCTCCCTTGAACATGTTTGAGGGAGTTACGAGAATCGAACTATGGGTGCTGGTCTTCTCGGCACTCAGGGCATGTAGGGGGGGGGGTCGCGGTCGGAGGAAGTTAGCCGGTGAGGGGAAAATTCACCCCCATGTTTATTCATCCCTTCAGTAGTCTCATTCTCGCTGGGTTATGGGATATGCAATATGAACTGGCTGGTAAAGGAGACAACCACGAACGTAACGTCACACATATTTACATAATTTGAGGCATACGCCCAAGGCGCTGTGTTCTAAAGTCAGGGACAGAATTAGCCGACCAATTGCGCGTATGCCAAGGTTTGTCAATCAGTGCGGCGCGGACTATGATTGGTTTGAATGTGTAGTATGGGCGGGGCATGTTCGAACAAAATATGGTTTAAAATGTCAAAACATGCCCAATTTTAGTCAGGTTTTCGACGCACGGACACAATAATTCACGTAAGTAAACTTTCTGTTTCAATAAGTTTTAAATGTTCACAGATTATTCTTTACGGTCGACATTTGTTCTGCAATGTCAAATTACGTCAGACGCGCAATTGGTCACCTTATTCTGTCCCCGACTATAGTCAACATTACACCATGTAAAACAGCAATAATATTCATCTTAAAGGGATTAGCAGCGATTTGCTAATCTGAAACATCGAAAGAATCATCAAAATTCATATTTTTATATTTTAGTTGTCTGGCATGGATATGCGAACATAACCTGCAAGTGGTTGGCTTGAAATCCGTGTATTAAAGACAAGGCAGTACTTTTGATCTGATTCTGTAATTTCTATATGTGCGTATCAAAATTCCGACTTGAGCTCAAAAAAGCCTTTCCCGGTGAATATCACAGATTTTCCGTGTGATATTGTGTATCATTTTCAATAGAGTTTGACCTCAAACACAAACATTATTGACCTTTGTTTATTCTGTACTGGTGTAAACCACAATCAGCTGTTTAGTGTAGATTTTGAGACGCCGTCGCTGTATGTCTATTTGCAGGAGACTGTATGACAAATTTCCTCAAATACTTAATTTTTTTCACTATTTGGTGTTTTTTTCTACATTAAAGCAGTTATATGGAATTGTACACACTTATCACCGATTTTTTAATTTAATAACATGCATTTCCACATTTGTTCCATTCTCTTGCATTATCGCTGCTAATCCCTTTAAAAAGAAAAGCTACAAATTTTATTTTTAACAGGTTGAAAGTTATTTTTTTTCTAATTTATTTAAAGAACACCATAAAAATTGCGGGTTGGGATTTATTCCGTTTTATGTACAATTACGATTTAGGCCTACATTATGCATTTACACCCTCCGTTAAGGTGGTATTAGGTAATTTTTCAACCAGCGATGATTAAACATTTTTGGCTTTTCTTTTCACGATTCATCTCGCTGCTGTGAAACACGTCATGTGTAACTTTTGGCATACAAGCTTCTGTTAAGTATCTGGCAATTAATACAAAATCGGGACTTAGTCACCGGTCAGAATCTTGCATGTCTTGAAATTTCATTAAATTTCACTTCCTGAAAGAGTTGATGAAGATATTTACGACTATCTGCTGTTGCTAACACTCTAAGGAGTACTTTCAAGGTGGAATCAGGAATTCACGCGAAGAGTGCAAAATTATTGAAGAATGTGAGACAAAAATTTTGTCATATCTATGCTATTTTGGCATGACTCCTCCATTGATTATTAGTTAATGTCATGATAAGTGTACATATGAGCTGACATATGGAGGAGTCGTGCTCAGCAGAACTATATCAGGGAAATATCAATGGCGGATCCAGGATTTGAAAAATGTCAAAATTACCGGGGGGCTGAAAGGCTGTAACTGGTCCAAAATAGCTCAAAATGGGCTGATTTTGCAAGAATTTGCAGAATTACCGGGAGGCGCGCGCCCCCTCCGCCCCCTCCCTGGATCCGCGCCTGAATATGACCCACTGGCAACGATCATCCCTGTGTACCTTTTATAAAGTCCCCCATATAAAAAGCTGCACACACATATATATAAACAAGTTACCAATACATTACTGTACAGAATCTGAGACAACATGTAAGTTACATTCATCTCAGACAGAATGATCTGAATTAAGAGGCAAAACACTGTGGTATGCATGCATGCACACACATACTATGCATCAGCTAAAATCAACTTTTATCAGTTAAAAATATAACACTTACCTGGATATGATCCTACTTGTCAAATATATTTTCTACTTCACCAACAGATTGAGACAGACATTTGAAGAGCATCCATGTAAATAGGTTTGTGGTTAATTACACAATTTTGGATGCTTTTCACAAGATCACTCCAATATTGCTCAAGGTAGAAGAGACAACAGGAAACAACTGCATGGACAGTGAAGTGTGTGTGTGTTAGGTTTAACCTTTATACAAAAGCATGCATGTTAACAATCAATAAAAAGGTGTAATATCAAAGGTCAATGGCTATTCCAGACAGGCACTCATGCTGGGGTTGATTGTTAATTAAATGATTGTTTATTGGATTGTGGCTATATAGCTAATCATGACAATCAGCATGATGTGAAAGTGATGTATATGCACTCCAAAATAATTGTGTTTATGCTGAGCTTCAGGCACTATGTTGTAATAATGTTGTATTTTGCACAGGAATTTTGGAAGGAATATGTCCTAGAATGTATGTCCTACTATCAATGCTTGAAAATTCTATCTTTGGAAATTATGATTTGCCTAAAGGCATGATGAAATTCATGTTAAATGCCTTTCTTGATACACTTCCCACCAAAAATAACTTGAGTTGCTGGGATAAAAAAATTCAACACCAATATGCAGGTGCGGATCCAGGGAGGGGGCGCGCGCCCCCGGTAATTGTGCAAATTCTTTCAAAATCAGCCCATTTTGAGCTATTTTGGACCAGTTACAGCCTTTCAGCCCCCCGGTAATCTTGACGTTTTTCAAATCCTGGATCCGCCCCTGAATATGCCTTATGCAGGAATACGACAGAGACTCTCCAACTCATTGTCAATAATTGTCAATTCATTACTGTTACAATAGTATTGTAGTGTATAGCGGGTTGTCGAGTACCAATAGAATGCAAGTATTGCCGCCTGGCTTCACTTGCCAGTAGCATGAATATGCATGCACTCACGTTCTGGTACTGTGCAATCATGTGTTTATCAGCTAATGTTCGCTGGTGCCCCATATTTTAGTACTTAAAACCGTCGGGGTTAACTATCTGCAAAGCACTACCGTGATGGATACCAGTCAAAGCCTTCAGGGTGGTATACACTAATTAAAGCAATAACAGCACATTTTTGAAGAGCGCCCCCAATTTTAAAAATTTGATATTTTTGCACAGTTATGTTGGCAATTGTCTAGGAAACCACACCTAGGAACAAGAATGCTCAAAAATACGTATTTATCATAAAATAAGCGATTTTGTAATTAGAATTGGGATCCCAGATTGTACTTAACGGGAGAGATGGAAATGCTAAGTTTATGTCCGTCCATGATGAAATAGTGCCACCTGAAGAAAATGACCTCTAACTTGACTTGCCTGAACCAATAAAACAACTAATGGATGAGCGTAGATACGCACATGGTGCTATTTCTCGGCCATTTCATATTGGAAGGCCGTTTCCAGCAGCGGTTAAATTATTATCGGAGATCTCCGATATTAATTATTCTAATTACAAAATTCCTTTGTTTGCGACACAGACATTTTCGAGCTTAACCATTCACAGGTATACTTTACAAGCCAGTTACCAATGCAACCATGTAAAAATCTTCAAAAAATGTGCTATTATTGCTTTAACTATCCAGCAAACATTAGTGCAAACACTTTAAGAACTTTGTGGCAGGTCCGTTATTGTGCAAATTCAATGGGGAAAGTGAAATTGGGTGAAGGGCAAAAGTCTTTTTTTTTAGGGAAAAACATCAACAACTTTGATGTTTTGTAACCATTTGTGGTCGAAAATCGCTGTGTTTTGCCAAAATTTGATGATTTTCAGCCCAAAATCGCTTATTTTTGCCCAAAAATTCACCAATTTCCTTGGGGGGGGGGGTACCATTACTACCATTTGGTAATAATCACATTGAGTTAAATTTCAATCTGAAAATAGTTTTTCAAATGACTAAATGTTTGAATTTTGCACGAAGCGCATGAAAAAAAAGAATAATTTCACCCCTGAACGGGGACTGACACCGTACGAAATATTGATATGGGTTTAAGGCTGGCACTTTCAAACCTATGGGTATTTTGGTGATAGAGAATGCATACATGTGCCAAAATCGGGGTTCTTGGGTGATAGGCAGACAAATTGCCCAAAATATAAAAAAGTCTTTAAGTGAAAATTGAGCAACGTTTTCTAAAAGTAGAGGTAGGGGTGAAAGATTAAAAAAAAAATACAGGGCCATTGCTCTAAATTACAGGGATTTAAAATAAATCCCAAAAGATTGCAATTACTGTAAAAGTGGAAATTTTCGCGCTACATTCATTTTCGCGCTTTTCGCGCGCTTCTGAGCTAGCGCGAAATTAAAAACCCGCGAAAATGTTTATTTTGTGTGTAGGTCTATGTAGGATAGCTGAAAAGAGCGAATTTAAAAACAAGCAAAAATGTTAAAAATCGCTGAAACACGAAAAATTACACACGCGAAAATTATCTCTTTTACAGTAGTGACCAACCCATTTTTAGATTTAAATATTATAGATTTAAAAATATTCAAATCTCTCAGATTTAAATTAAAATCTAAACATGGGTTGGTCACTAACCACACTCTTTTGGGATTTATTTTAAATCCCCGTTAACTCATGCATCACTTTTGAAATGGGACCTCCCCAGCCCCTTTTCTCCCTTGAACATGTTTGAGGGAGTTACGAGAATCGAACTATGGGTGCTGGTCTTCTCGGCACTCAGGGCATGTAGGGGGGGGGGTCGCGGTCGGAGGAAGTTAGCCGGTGAGGGGAAAATTCACCCCCATCGTAGGGTATATATTTTCTGATTCCTTATGATGAGACAAGTCATTGGAGATACTTTTCAACTAAATTGAACCACTTTGTACGATTAATCCCTCTTAATCCAAGATGGCCGCCAACATTAAAATTCTTTTAAGTAGATGTTGTAGAGATTCTAAAAATCATGTTAGAATTTAGTTTTAAGGGGGAGCATGGGAACCGATATTATCTGCTAGACTAAAAGGCCTTTCTAGACCTCTGTGGTCTGCCTGCATCAATTGGATGCAGATACAAAAACACAGGATCAAAACTTGATACAAGGGGTTACCAGTGATTATACGAAAATGAGGGAGGTTAAGGCAAGGTGTACCAACTTGGCGTGGGGAGGGGAAATGAGATGCAGAGAACTAGAAACAAGTGTGACACAGTAATGTGTGATAGCCACAAATGACAGTCACAGTGAACAGATGGGGAAAAATGTAAAAATACTGTAGGTCTATAAGTAAATGTAAGCCTGTATGGTACAAGAAAAACAATGCACTGGGATGGTAGTAATAAGAATTACTGTGCACTGAAAAAACACCCGAACAGTAAAATTCAATTGAACTGTGGCAGAGCAAAGTACGGTAGCCATATATTGCAATGTCACAGAGCACAGATCAAAAACTGGTAAAAGGGGACAGGAACAATACAGACAAAACTTATAAAAAGGGACCGACATTTCAAACAGATATACTGCTGTTCTTCAGGGACAAACAAGAAAACAAAAAGTATAAAATATGAGAATAGCTTTAGCAAAACGTTATTGGAACTGTGTTAAGGTAAAGTACAGAAGTCATAAGTTACTTGTTGCAGAGCGACCTGGTAAAAATAACTGCTTATGTCTGGCTAAAAATATCGTAGATATGAGGTAGCAAGATTTATGTGCAACTATGAAAAAGTATGATAGCCAGTGCCGTACAAATGATTTATTTTGGGGGGTGGGGACCTTCGAAAAAATGGACTTTTTAAAAAAAAGTGGAACTGTTTTGGTAAAAGTGGATCTAACCCACTAAAATGGTCCTTTTTGGACTTTTTGAACATTTTATCACCAAAATGTGGAGTTTGTGGCGAAATTTCTCTAAATTTTTGACCTTTTTATCAAAAATTTCAGCAAAAAGTGGACCTTTTTCCCCTTTTGTGGAATCTGGGGGTGCACTGCACCCCCGTGCCCCCCCCCCCAGCGTACGGGCCTGACGATAGCCATAAATTACAATTTCTCAGAGCGATCTTGCACTGCATGTTAATAGGACTGGCTCCATCTTGCTGCCTATGAAACTGTCCGTTACATAAACCAGTTGGGTTATGATTGTGTTCATAGTAAATATGAAGAGTTTATAAAACGAATGTTGTTTCATTGTTGCAGTTGGAAACACTTACATCAAGGCAGCTAATGACAACGATGTAGGGGCCATAGCATCTGTATGCCAATCGAAAACAGGAACTGAAAGGTCTGTAGGAATTACCCTAATATAGAATGTACTTATTCATTGGGTGGGGTTTAGTATTCAGTGGGTGGGGTTTAGTAAGTAAACACGCAGTATCATTGGGTGTTGCCTATCTACCCGCAATTAGTGTTTACACGCGCGTGTATAAGGGCTAGTACATGCAGGTTGCTTCATTTTTTACAGTGGGGGAATATTTTTGCCTATTCAACTAATATTATTGAAATTAAAAATATAGTTGGTGATTAAAACAACCAAAACCAAATAAGAATGGGAATAAAAGATAGGATTTGTTGTTTCACCCATCTAATTCTTCTTATTGTATCCAAACACAGTGGTTCTCAAATATGATCCAGCCAGAAATGGGTACAATGTCTGGCTGCATGCTTCACTGAATTCTGCTTGTACATTGTTGCTTCAACAGTGCGCATACCAAGAGATGTTCCATTGTCTGTGGTGCTGTTCCACAACCACAGGTAGTATCCTGATCTGCTTCCAGGTAGCCCCACTTCTGCCCATCTAATATCATGTCATATTGGATGGGCAGTCGACATAATCAGTCCAATATTTTTTATCGTAGTGGAAATCAGCTGCACCATTCTTCAAAATATTAGATAGGTAAAACAACAAATCCTATCTTTTGTTCTCCAATGATAATAGTTACACCAATGTGAAATGTGGCATGATTGTGTTCTGTGGCCATCACTGTAAATTTCCACAGCTTGGTTTTATAAAGTCTGACTCGGAGATTTCCAAATTTAATTTTTTGTGTGTATAAATTAAAAATAGGGGTGTTTCCATTAGGTGACACCCTTCTGTTTGACACCCTTATGAATTCGGAAACCTTAACGGAATAAACCACATAAACATGCAGTGTGGTTTATTCTGTTAAGGTTTCCGAATTCATAAGGGTGTCAGAAAGAAGGGTGCCACCTTATGGAAACACCCTAAAAATAGTCAACTAGAACTAAAGATAGTGACCCAAAATGCCCAATTCCAAATTTGGAGATGAATTAGATTGTTTGTTTTCATGCAATAAACATTCAAGTAGAGTAAGTGCCATAGGATATGTGTATAACAAAATTTCTGGATACAGAATTTTATAACAATGTTGTGATTTTCACTATGAAGGACTTCGATTCGAGCTTAGCTATTTCACACAGTGATTAGTATATGGACAAGCATTATGTATATGCAAAAAAAACACGATTTCTTTGAAAAATGAGGGCGCACTCATCTGGAAATCTCTCAGTCAGCTTTTAAGACTAAAGACCTGTTCATACTTCACTGAAGTGCACTGTATTGCCCTCCCTTCCCCTCCCCCCCAAAAAAATGTCACCTCTGACACATTTCAAGGAGGTCACCGCCAGGGCCATACGCAGGATTTATTGGGGGTGCGGGACTTCAATCTAAGAAAGGCCTGGTCACCGCAGGTCAATTCAGGTCACAGCAGGTCAATTCAGGTCACAAATTGAGTTGCTTGTCTTGCACCAACATATGCATAGTGAAGGAATGAAACAGCCTTAATGTTCTGTTATATGGGCTGCCACTCTTATTTTTCTTTTGGTGCTTTAGTGACAGAATTTTGCCCTATACAGTGTGAGTCAAAAAAACCCTACATTCAGAATAAAAAAAATAATTAAAATAGTTAAGAATTGTTTTTGCTTAAATGATTGCTATGGTTATAAAGAAGGATAAACAAGCTTTCAGAAAATGTTTATTTGGTGTCATTTGGACTTTGGAGAAAGAAGTTACGCCTATTTTGCTGAGAGACTTCAAAATCCTGTTTGGCCGATTTTGAGCCAAACAAAGATGCATCGCTTACATAAAGTAACATGGTCTTCAGCAGTGATTTGAGTACAAACATTTAACACCAAATTATTGTTGAACAATAGAAGGTGGGAGAGTAATTGAAGGATTATAAAAATAATATCCCAGAGATTACAAAAGAAAATGCTAAGTAAAAAATGTTCAATTTCCTAAATAAGAAATTCAAGATAGCTGGTGTAAGACCAAAGTTTACTTTGGTTCAGAAAGATTTCATGGTTTTAACCTACAACGAAACTTGGGAGGAAAAGTGAAACCATAGAAAGTTTTGTATTCCGCTTGAAAACAGCAGTGCGATAATGAATTTTAAGGTTTAATTCCGATTTATTTACAGAAAACTTCAGCTTTAGTTCTTCTTGCAATTTATGGACGCTGAGTATACTGTATTTGTGCAAAATAATTACCTTAGAGATGTAAAACAAAAATCTCTGAGCAGTTTCATGAACTGAGACATTGATATGGAGTGATTTTCAATAACTGACTCTTTATGATTGAACAATGGTAATTTAATTTTTTTGTAGATATTTTACTTATAATTATGTTACAAAATAGACCATTTTATTCAAACTGATATGCTTTTGTCGAGAAGAAATCAATACAATCTGAAATTGCATGTGTGAATTGTCTTTGCTATGTGTTATGGTATATGTCGGTGTCAGTCTCTCCGCATTGTATGGCTAAAATCGGCCAAACTGAATTTTAGATCTCTCCGCAAAATTGACATAGTTTCTGAACCCAAAGCCCGAAAGACACCAAATAAAAATCTTCTGATAGCTTGTTTATCTCTGTAAACAACCAAAGCAAACATTGAAGCAAAAATAACGTTTAACCTTTGAAGAAAAAATCTTTCCTGAATGTAGGGTTTTTATTGACTCACACTGCATACATTTGTGTTTTTTGTTTAAGAAGACTTAATGCTAGGTTATAAACATTGTGACATTCTTTGGATCAGTTGGCAGATGGCTGTGTTGATTTACAACAGTGCTGACTCATCTGAAATTCTGAGTCAGCTGTTAGACTAAAGGACCTGTTCATACTTCACTGAAGTGCACTGTATTGCCCTCCCTTCCCCTCCCCCCAAAAAAAACGGTCACCGTCTGACACATTTCAATGGAGGTTCAACCGCCAGGGGCCATACGGGCGGATTTATTGGGGGTGCAGAACCTCAATCTAAGAAGGCTGGTCACCGCAGTCAATTAGGTCACAGCAGGTCAATTCAGGTCACAAATTGAGTGCTTGTCTTGCACCAAATATGCATAGTAAAGGAATGAAACAGCCTAATGTTCTGTTATATGGGCTGCCACTCTTATTTTTCTTTTGGTGCTTTAGTGACAGAATTTGCCATCTACAGGGTGAGTCAAAAAAAACCTACATTCAGAATAAAAAAATAATTAAAATAGAAGAATGTTTTTGATTAAATGATTGACTATGGTTATAAAGAAGGATAAAAACAGGTTTCAGAAAACGGTTATTTGGTGTCATTTGGATTTGGAGGAAAAGAAGTTACGCCTATTTTGCTGAGGAGACTTCAAAATTCGTTTCGGCCGATTTTGAGCCAAACAAAGATGCATGGCTTAAATAGAGAACATGGTCTTCAGCAGTGATTTGAGTACAAACATTTTAAACCAACTTATTGTTGAACCTCTAGAAGGGGGGAGAGTAATTGGAGGATATAAAAATTATATCCCAGAGATTACAAAAGAAAAATGCACTAAGTAAAAAATGTTCCAATTTCCTAAATAAGAAATTCAAAATAGCTGGTGTAAGACCAAAGTGTACTTTGGTTCAGAAAGATTTCATGGTTTTAACCTAAAACGAAACTTAGGAGTCAAAGTAAAACCATAGAAAGTTTTGTAGTCACTTGAAAACAGCAGTGCGATAATGACTTTTAAGGTTTAATTCCGCCAATTTACAGAAACCTCAGCTTTAGTTCTTCTTGCAATTTATGGCGATGAGTATACTGTATGTGTGCAAAATTTACCTTAGAGATGTACAACAAAAATCTCTGAGCATTTCATGAACTGAGGACATTGATATGGAGTGATTTTGAAACTGACTCTTTATGATTGAACAATGGTAAGTTAATTTTTTGGTAGAGATTTACGAAAATTATGTTACAAAATAGACCATTTTATTCAACTGATATGTTTTTGGCGAGAAGAAATCAATACAATCTGAAATTGCCACGTGTGAATTGTCTGTGCTATAATTGTTATGGTATATGTCGGGTCAGTATTCGCATGGTATGGCTAAAAATTGCAAACTGAATTTTTAGGTCTCTCCGCAAATTGACATAGTTCTGAACCCAAGCCGAAAGACACCAAATAAAAATCTTCTGATAGCTTGTTATCTCTGTAAACAACCAAAGCAAACATTGAAGCAAAAATAACGTTTAACCTTTGAAGAAAAAATCTTTCCTGAATGTAGGGTTTTTATTGACTCACACTGCATACATTTGTGTTTTTTGTTTAAGAAGACTTAATGCTAGGTTATAAACATTGTGACATTCTTTGGATCAGTTGGCAGATGGCTGTGTTGATTTACAACAGTGCTGACACAACTGGTATAACAGGAACTGACAGTGTTAAACTAGACATACAAGGACTTGCAAATTCACACAGTAAAAGTAAGAGACTGGAAACCGCTTGATATTTTCAATGACTCATCAGTTTAATACAATACTTTCGAAATAAGTGATTCAAGTTTAAAGGGACAGGTGATTTTTTGAGGATACAAAAGTTCTCAAATTGCATGATCGATTGGACACTCAAAGAAGTTTCGAAGGTGTATTGGAAAACAAGTACAAAAAGAAACCGACAGCCTTGTTTCTGAACATACATCGTCACTATTAGGAAACTATGATTGAATTTTGTCTGTGCACGACAGAAGAAAATACTAAATCATATCTTATTACATAAAGAAGGTGTATTCTGTGATTCACTTCAGGTGCAATCTAATACACTGGATAAGCATTCCAAATATGTGCAAAAAAAATTGGGGGGCTTTTGGAAATATCCTTTGGTCTCTTAAGTAAATATAATGATTTTGGCTAACTTACTAGGATGCATGCGGAAGTTGAAGTTGAAATCATCTGATGTAGATGTTAATACTTGAACAAAATAGATCTTAAATCATAATTCAGGGGATGGAATCTAGGGGGGGGGGGGGGGGTAGGGCACACCCGGTGCCACCATCATAGCACAAGAACAGTATGTTGCCTGGGTTTTTTGCCCACCCCACTCATTGTGTCGGCAAGTGGAAATTCTGGATCTGCCGCTGTAATTGCCCTTTCCTGCTTTTGGTGGCGCAAAACCAGTTCAAATGCAGTTCGGTGCTTGGCCAAGTAGAGGAAAAACTGCCTCGCTTGTTATTTTTAATCTCAAGAACCATGATAGCTTCCCACTAGCCAAGCACCGTCGCCAGGCATACTTCAGTTTAGGCGACACAGTGGCAGGAAAGGCCAATTACAAATAAGGTCAAATACTGATAAAACAAGGTGATGTTAGGCATAGTTATGGAACTGAGCATTGTTCAAGTATTTGTGGATTAATATAGGTTCTAGTAATCTCCTCAAAAAAGTTTGGATTTTTTCATGATTACATCTCATTTTATTGAAGGTTGTTTTCATAGGGTTGGAATATCAGTGAAAAAGGTCATTCTTTTGCAATGACACCCATTTCAGGATGACAAATTCGCCGAGAATCACAGAATCATTCTCGCAGGGATCTCGTGCATCATGTATGAGAATCAATTTTCCCCATAGAATATGATATTAAGTATTGTCATTTCAAGTAAATTTGATTCTAGCAAACTCTTACGAATTTGCATCCCTGCATTGTAACAATCACTTCATGGCTAATAGTACCAAAAGTAAAAATATTCTTAGCAAATCTGTGAAAAAAATTTTAAAGAAGCCGATTTCAACTGATTTTGGTAGGTAAAGGTGTCAAAACATGTACCAAAAAAAGTGAGTTATCGTAGGGGGTGGGGAAAGTGGTTTTTCGAGAGTCAAAGGTCAATAACAGGGGTCAAAATTTGAAATTGATGAATAATGTTGAAAAAGTATACCAAGTTAATAGTTTATCATAAGGATTCCAGAA
>JAMKCH010021333.1:0-21173 GCA_023653785.1 Ophioderma brevispina | reverse complement strand
TATTATAAAAATTCGTAGTCAAAAAGAAAATGATAAGAGGGTATCTTTGTAGACCAAAAACTCACGAAGAAGAATGACAAAGACTCACGAAGAAAGACTCAAACTTACGAAAAACGGCAAGAGGGTGTCTTGGTAGATAAAGACTCAAAAGAACGGCTAATAAAATTCTTAGTCAAAAAAACTTACAAAAAACGGCAAGAGGGTGTCTTGAATAATTATTTGTTGTTATACCTGAGTGAGCACCTACTCCCCGTCGTGTAAGGAGCACATCCTAACAGCTTAGCAAGGTTTAATTGCCCTCTCACGTGTACCACCCATGACGGTCAATTTTTGTTAGGATAATTAGTTGTTGTTATACCTGAGTGAGCACCTACTCCCCGTCGTGTGAGGAGCACAAAGCACTCAGATCACGGGATGAAGTTGAGAGTTTGTTACTATTGTTGTCATACCCGAGCGAGTACCCCCTGTAGTGAATGCAGGTAAAGCATTTTCAAGAAGAAAGGAAGCGCTAATCAATTACGGACCTTTTAAACTTTCTCGGAGCTCGAAATAAATGATGTACAGAGGGATAAAGGATGCCCGCGGGTGCCGCACCGGTGCCGCGCCTTGGGACTATGAAAAGTAGCCCAATTTGGGGAAACCTGCTGCGGCCTTTTTTAGGCGCGGCAGGCATGTAAAAAGTAGCCCAATTGTGCGGGTAAACCGCGGCGTTGGCAACACTGAATGTAAACAAACTTGCTCAGTACTAGTGGTTTGGAATTACTTTGGATACTCTTTTATACTTTATGTTGGATACTCTTCAGTTTATTTTGGTGATTACCCGGCCCGTGGGCACGTATGACAGCGTTTAAGCTTTGACTTACGTTTGGTGGACAGAATGGTGGAAACTTAAAGGGAAAGATATCCTACTTAAAATACCATTCTAGGGTGAAATTTTGTGTAGAAACTGAATCTGAAATAAAAAATGCATAATTATTAACTTGAAAATTTTTCCCATAGCACTGTACAGGCATATTTCTGCCCGAAGTCCTCATATTTGAGCAAAAATCGGTCGCAAAAAAAATAAGTCCTTCAAAACTGGGACTCTCCGGGCTAAACAAATATAAACTTGCTCTAGAGGGAGGCCTTGGCTATAGCAAGTTTATATTTGTTTAGCCTTAAACCTCACAGTTTTTTTTTTGCGAAGGCCTTTATTTTTTCACGCCCTCCAAAAAGTTAGGGGTAGGGGTAACATATTACTACTTTATTTGTTTTCAGTACATTCAACTTAGTCAAGTTTTATATCACTATTTAGCTATTGAAATACTGAACAAAAAGACACAAGAAGCATCACCATACTGTATTTATAAGTGGAAATTTCCGCGTACAGATATTTTCGCGATTTTAACAGTTTTGCCAAATGCGCGAGAATTTAATTTCACGGTATTGACATCAATGCAATACAAATCTATTGGAAAAAGTAATTTTCGCATTTTTTATGTTCACTCGCGAAATTCGCGAAAATAAAAACCTCGCGTAAATTTCCACTTATACAGTAGCTCATACCATTGAGGAGTTATGGCTTTTTCAATCACAAAATTGGGCGAAAATTGCATTTTTCCCAAATCAATTGTCACCCTGACTGCTGACTTTCTAACCCTGTTACAAAAATAAAGAAATAGATTGATCCCATTTAATGATTTGAATATTACAAATGTGCCCCTGTCACATGATTAGCATAAAAGAATTAGTCACTATTAGTCATACACTCACAGGAAATTAGCAAGTCAAAATTTTTGTCACCCGAAAACGGCCATTTTTGGTTAAAATTGGCCAAAAAAACTGAATTTTTCTCAAAATCAGTGAAAAATATGGGGTCTTAAGTGCCAAAATCTGAAAATATATGACACTTTACCCTTAGAAACATTTAAGTAATCAAGAATTTGGACTGTTTTCACCCCTAAATATTTTTTACACACCCGTGTCCGCTAAACGAAAGTCAAAGCTTGAATAGCTACGGGCCTATCACCCCTCACCCTTCGGGTTCGGGGTGGTTCGGGGTGATAGGCCCGTAGCCAGTACCAAGGGAAAATAGTGTGCCGTATTTCCCTCTAACCATGTAGTATTTGTATACTCTCCTTACTTAATCTTCATAATCACCACAGGAGAGTAATTTGAAGCTCTCCTTAAAATCTGATCAATAGTCTGCCTGTTTACATGTACATGTGTATTTTAATAATGGCTTTGTCTCCTTGCAAGGACACAGACAGGTCTAGTTTATATTTCTTTGGATCCTCTTCATTGCTTGACATTTTTGGGTGGGTTTTTTAGCTGCCTCTTGGCATCTATATATTAATACCTGTGGTCTGTCTGTCTATCTGTCTGTTGGGTCGACTTGTCTATTTTCTCGGAGACCAAGGGTCGCACGTTTCCTGAAATTTGGTGGGTGGTGGGTGCCCCTTGACAAAACGAAGACCGAGTTTGAATTGGTGTTAGAGAATCAAAAGCTCATCGGAGTTCATTCAAGGTCGATGAGGTCAAATGGGGTCACAAACAATGGTGTATATGGACGTGAACTTGGTGGGGTCGATTGTTGATGCCGCGGTCATTTCAAGCCCAGTTGATCGCGGAAACCAGGTGCTCGCGAAACCCGGGGACCGCCTATATATATATTATCCTAAAAGTTCCGGAGAATTATTTTGTCGCTCCCCTGCACATTGTGATGGTTCTTTTTGCATAGAGCCACTGTGGTTTCCCAGATAGTGCGGCTTGGTTTGCAGTGGAATTTATAACGAAGCAAACCCAAATAAAAAATGCCTCCTTCTTGTACTTTGGTCTCTCGTTCTTGGCTTCCCTCTATAAATGTGTTTGAAATAAATCAAAATAAAGACAATCTCTATTGAAAGAGACACAATTTTATGCAATGTACAGTTACAAAATCAAAGCCAGGGAATTAATTTTCTAGGTATAATGTGGAGGAGGCATGTGACGAAAAGATAGAAAAATCCAGCATGTTCTATTAATCTGGTCAATGCCGTAATCGTCATCTGTATCTGTGGAATGAATGGTGAAGTGGCTTTTAAAAGGTTGTCCGTACGGATTTCATATGTCAATATCCTGGAAAATAGTGTAAGGGTACCTAGAAGTCAGTTGGTCTATTGTCCGAGGTTATGGCCACTAACTGAAGTGTATCTTTTTAATTGTTTCTGACAAAGGTGAATCTCGCCATATACCTCCTATTCGGTGTGTCTCCTTCAGCTGTTATTTAACATCTTTGACAAAAAGTTGGATGTAACATCCATTGATTCTTTTATCAACTTCTTTTTTGTGGTCCAAGTCTCAGATCCATAAGAACCTTATTTTTAATTCCATGTAAACAAGCTGACCAAGCCCGAGTTTTCTGCATTTAAAATCAGAATGATTCCAGAATTGAGGACTTGAGGAAGGAAATGTTTTGGTGTTGGTGTCATGGACACTGGAAGTTGGTTGAATGTTCACAAATAGTGTCTTGGTCTTTGTTTAGAATCTCCCATTCTAACTAAGGAAATGATGAAGTCCAGGCCCAATCATCAGCACAAACAATCCAGAAATGAAGGCAAATATTGTGTACTCATTTTGTGTCGCCTGCCCTAAGGAAGGAAGACAAGAGGGATCCCTTTGTCCACTGTTGTTGTGTAGTATGTTGTTGATGATGTCTGTTGTGATGTCTGTTGTTGAAAAAGGGTTAACATTTGAAATGTAAATCACATACTTGAGGATTTACTTGGAGCACAGGTGCAACATGGTATCCCCATATGTGATGAGGTCAAGGTACATGCCAAGGTTAACGTCATGTGCGGTCCAGTTGTAAAATAGGCTGAAAATGTAAAATTGACTAATATGAAAAAGTTGAAGTCAATTGGAACCAAACTAGAATCATAGGTGCAACAAGGGATCCCTCATTGTTGCTGAGGTCAAAGGTCACTGCCAAGGTCAAAGGTCGATGTGAGGTCAAGTTGTAAAATAGGCTGAAAATGTAAAATTGACCGCATATGAAAAGTTGAAGTTCATTGGAACCAAACTTGAAATCAAGGTGCAACATGGGATCCCTCATTTGTTTGCTGCTGATGTCAAAGGTCACATGCCAGGTCAAATGTCATGTGAGGTTCAAGTTGTAAAATAGGCTGAAAATGTAAAATTGACCGCAATGAAAGTTTGAAGTTCATTGTAACCAAACTTGAATCATAGGTGCAACATGGGATCCTCATTTGGGCTGAGGTCAAAGGTCACATATCGAGGTCACGGGGTAAAAACATCGGCTAAAATGTAAAATTGACCTCATTGAAAAGTTGAGTGCAATTGGAACCAAACTGAATCATCGGTGCAACATGGGATCCCTCCATTTGTTGCTGAGGTCAAAGGTCACATGCCAAGGTCAAAGGTCATGTGAGGTCAAGTTGTAAAATAGGCTGAAAATGTAAAATTGACCTCATATGAAAAGTTGAAGTTCAATTGGAACCAAACTTGAATCATAGGTGCAACATGGGATCCCTCATTTGTTGCTGAGGTCAAAGGTCACATATCGAGGTCAAGTTGTAAAATAGGCTGAAAATGTAAAATTGACCTCATATGAAAAGTTGAAGTTCAATGGAACCAAACTTGAATCATAGGTGCAACATGGGATCCCTCATTTGTTGCTGAGGTCAAAGGTCACATATCAAGGTCAAAGGTCATGTGAGGTCAGTTGTAAAATAGGCTGAAAATGTAAAATTGACCTCATATGAAAAGTTGAAGTTCAATTGGAACCAACTTGAATCATAGTGCAACATGGGATCCCTCATTTGTTGCTGAGGTCAAAGGTCACATATCGAGGTCAAGTTGTAAAATAGGCTGAAAATGTAAAATTGACCTCATATGAAAAGTGAAGTTCAATTGGACCAAACTTGAATCATAGGTGCAACATGGGATCCTCATTTGTTGCTGAGGTCAAAGTCACATATCAAGGTCAAAGGTCATGTTAGGCCTATCATTCACTAACCGCGACGGCAGGCGACCAAGCGGTATGTAAAATGACCTCATATGAAAAGTTGAAGTTCATTGGAACCAACTTGAATCATAGGTGCAACATGGGATCCCTCTTTGTTGCTGAGGTCAAAGGTCACATATCAAGGTCAAAGGTCATGTGAGGTCAGTTGTAAAATAGGCTGAAAATGTAAAATTGACCTCATATGAAAAGTTGAAGTTCAATTGGAACCAACTTGAATCATAGGTTGCAACATGGGATCCCTCATTTGTTGCTGAGGTCAAAGGTCACATATCAAGGTCAAAGGTCATGTTAGGCCTATCATTCACTAACCGCGACGGCAGGCGACCAAGCGGTCCGGGGACAGATGTATTTTCTTTTTCAAATAAATGGTAAGGTGATAGAAAATTTAATTTGAGCTTTTACGGTCAACCTGGGCTTTGGTGACAGGTCACTTGTTATTGAGTAGCAAGTGGTTTTTTACATCAGTCATCCATGGATGCTTCTCCTTCTTTGCTGTTTGCTGGTTTTTTGATGCCTACACAAAAAGACTTCAGTGCAGTGTGTCTGGGAGTTAGACTTTCTGTGATGAGAAAGGGATCTTTTGAGAATGGTTGTTGTGGAATACTTCAGTGCATTCAATGAGTTACAATATAATTATCACCACCAAGGCCACAGTTCAGTGGGTTGTACTGCATATACATTGACATGAACAGACCTTGTCATGAACGTAATCTGGGTATCATATATCATGACCTAACACCAGGGGTGTATTTTATAAATACACTGGTGATGGAAGGTACTGAATGTGCCAAGGGAACTGAAGAATTAATAAGCTCAGTGATCACTGATATGCCCCAGTTTGATCTTCTGTGAGTTGGAAGGTGCCTGTGCTCACTGTGTTGGTTTCTTATGCCAAGTCAGTGTGTATGTTACAGGTCATCAAGATGATGTGTCGGGATGCTTAAATCTCTTTGATTGCTAGAAGTTAATTTAAGATTTCATTACTTTTGATCTCAGGAATGCCATGGATCCAGAGACAAGTTCTCCAAGATATGATGAGGTATTAGATTGATAGTAGTATTTCGTATTAGCACTAGCACACGTCATTGGTAATGGCTTGTGTAGTGTCCAGGATTTATTCAACTGCGTAAGCTGATCCGGGGCCGCGTGTATCCATGATACGGACGCTCCTACAATGGCCCGCATTTTGATGTGTGGGGGGATTGGGAACAGTCAGGGGTTTTTCACCCTAATCTTATTCGATCTGGATGCGAAGTACATGTACAGTTGTGAATCTCTGTACACGGGACCGATGGCGTAACGTACCCTCCGAAGGACGGGATGCTTTCATGATTCATTTGCCCAATTCCAATGAACCATGGAGAAGGGGGTTGCGGTATTCTGTATTGAATCAATAGCTGTATACAGATCAAATCCAGAATTGGTACCTGAATAAATTCCCAGCCAAGTGACCCCGCCGGGTTCGAACCCGGGAATTTTTGGTAAATTTGCGCCAAAAGGCGCACCCTAACGGGCAGGCCACGCCTCCCACTAGAGATAAGATGATCACTCTAATATTTGTTGCTGTTATCGCTAGTTCAAACTCATCAGACAGATCAGATCTACAGATACTAGACAAGGATGCATATTTATTTAAGTGTTGAAATAAACCCATGCATGCTTGGCCGGATTTGAAACCCGCAACCTCTGTATTACTATCTGTTGCTCTGCTACCAACCCTGGCTCAATTAGCTTAATGGTTAAGGCGCCGTGCTAGTAATAAAGAGGTTGCAGGTTCGAGTCAAGCCAAGCGCACATTTTTAAAAAAAAAAAAAAAAAAAAAAAACATCTCCAGGGAAAGATTCGTAATATTCAGATAAGCATTCAGAGGGTTTTTGAGTCATCCCACAAGGCACTGGTTTGGAAAGTAACACAACAGGGTCATTGATCCCACAAAAATCCTTTTCTACCAAAAAAGCCTGAACTTAACCCTCATTTTAGCCCACCACGTGTAGTACTTAGGAATTTTTTTGCATGTTATGAAATGTCTTGTGGTTCTTAAACTTTTGAACACTTTTAGCCTAGTTACTGACTTGTGTTAAGTACAGTATGGTATAGGCACATGTATGCATCATGGGATTGATTCAAAACCACCCTCTGGATAAGAGTCTTGTTTGTGAGATACATACGGGTACACTTCTTTAATTAAGCCAACCGATCTTGTACTTGGTTGCTAGTGGATTCACTGGAAACCATTTCAGCATTTTTGCATACAGCTGATGAGATATCTGATCAAAAGTGAAATGTTTAAAGGAAATGCTTGCTGAGCTATTGAGATGCATCTACAAGTGATTTGTAGATGGAGAGGAAATGTTCCAAATGATATTAACATGGTTTATGTTGCTTATGGTACTAGGTGGCTGCTGGGAGTGCAGTGGACTGAGGTGCTTTGTTCTTACATTCTATGTCATGTCAAACTGGTAGATAATATTCCAGACATCCTTTTCAGGCTTAGTTAATGACACTCATGTGATCAAATGTGGTCATGGAAGATTTAGCTAAAATTGCTTTATGGTGGAGGTTCCCATCCTCATACCATCCATATTATAATGCATTTTGTGCACAATAGGGATTGCTTTGGTAGTGGTTCTGTCTGGTGTCTGTAAAAATGTTGTCCCTAAATGTTTACCTAGACATATGGGAAGGAGCGTGGCACAGTGGTTAAGGTCTTTGCCTCTGGTGCAGAAGGTCTGAGTTCAAATCTCAGGAGGACCGTGAAAAATCATTTATCCAATCTCACCATTGTGCATCTGAAAGACGTAGAGCAGATGAGCCATGACAAGAGGTTCCCCACAGTCTATTCAGCTAGGGTAATTCCCTGGCTGTTGGAGAAAAATGGACTGTCCTGTAAACTCCGGCATGTATCTGTGGCACCTATTGTCAGTATAATCCTTGATTACAGCTGTTAAGGCCAAGATTGCCTGACATAAAAAAAAGTTAAAAAAATTGCTTCTGTTTCCACATATGTACGCACATTTTCATTACACTTGGATACCATGTAGGACCTGGGGTAGTGGCCACATGTGGGGATTCAAGCGAGTGACCACATGTTGGTGATCTCAGCGAGTGACCTTTGTCCAGATTCACAAACCACGACGGCAGATGACACATGTGTTCGGTGAATGCTGATTTTTTTTATTTTTTTTATGCAAATTAGCAAATTAGCTCACTAACCTGCCAAAAAACGTTACGCAAACATTATGTGCATGGAAGCCTTGTATATAACAGCTGTCAGATGGTGGAAGTCCCATCTCAAAGCAAATACTCCAATAGTATGCTTAATCTCTTCCTGAAACTTCATACGGTGAGACTAAAATACTCACTTCATGTTGCTGAGTGAGTGACACTCACCCTCTATATGCTAAAATTTGCCTAATAATTGCTTCAAATCTAATCAACGATGCATTTTAACCTTTTCAGTTAAACATCCACATTGACCCAGAGGTTCAAAAAATGGTTTGTTATCATTTTCAATATTTGTGTTATTCTTCCAGAGATGCATGGGCATAAGTGGTGCAAGTGGCGATCGGTTAAAACAGCGCCCATCTCGGCCGCAAAAACCCAAGGCCCGGTCGCATGTTCCTCCATCAGAAGTCATTGAGCCGCCTGCCTGTACCGCCACTCCAACAGACGCTTACCGATATCTGCTCTCGGTGGAACCACTGCTTAGCAAGGAGGATTTTGAGACAACAAAAAGGTGAGCAAGTCAATCTTGTAATTTTAAGAATAGCCATAATGTACATTAGGGAGACTTTTGATTTTCCCAAGGATGCTTAGGACATCAAAGTACTTTAACATGACCACCCACTATGTCAAGTCCTGTCATTTTGTAACTCATTCTGAATCTACAAAAGAACTATGATACAAGTGTGCAAATTACAAATATCACTAAATAAGCTCATGCATCAGCTTTAGTGTGTGACGTTGGCATCAAGATGTGGGCATCAAAATGTTTTATTTTGACATCTTATTTAGGAAATGGTGTCATCGGATGACTTGTAAACAGGTCCAATAACTAAGAAGGACTGAATGAAATGCACCTTACATTGCTTATGGCAGATAAATCAATGTGTCAGTTTTTTTTTTTTTTTTAACCCATCCCAAAATACATCCGTTGTAAAAAATTGAAGTTCTCTTTATATTCTCCCTGGACAGTGCTGTTTCATAACCTGAGATAGATACCAGGGGAGGGCGGCAAGAAATCCAAATTTCAGACGTAGCTGTTGGTTTTTACACGTAAAAGCAAAATCTTGACGAAAAATTCTGAATTTTGATATCTTGTAAAGGAATTATTTCTTATTCCCAAAACCGTTTGAGTTGAAGATAAACGCCACGTAAGGGTTATTTATGAATTTTTTTTTTGTCGAATAAGAACGAGGCCGAGGTCGTTATGTGTCATGGGAACACCAATGACTGACACCACATCAAAGCCCCAAATTGGTTTGTGTTTGCACTCAGTAATTGCTGTAAATTTCTTTGGGACATTTTTGGGAGTTGCTATAATGAATGAGGCGGCCGCCACGCTGCTAGATACAAGGCAGTAACTGGTGACAAAAATGTCATTGTACTGTTTCTCACATTTCTATAGTCCACAAAGTGATCAAGTGTAATGAGTGGGAAAGATTCCAGTGATACCAAAATCCACTTTGTGGGGTGAGTGGTGGCACGTGGTATGAGCCTGGCTAGTATGTACCCCTTTAACTATATAAAATAATATAAAAATACATGCTGGTTTTAAAGGTCCAGGAAAGGCAAAAGAATTATGTGGTTTGTGTCAACGTCTCACGGGAGGGACCAGGAAGCATTCAATATGGGGTTGATGATGACATCATAGTGAAACTTTTGATTTTCAGAGAGTAAGAGAACAAATTCCAGGTGACGTGTGAGTCTATTCATGACACTGATGAAAAATCAATAGTTTCACTAATGATTGTCACTGGTAGTATATTTTTCGGCCCTGTTATTGGAATGGAATCTCCTGTAAAGATTGGGAGTAGGTTTATAACTCAATTTCTGGGACCTTTAACCTTCAAAATGCCGTAGACGTTTCATATAGGTTCCCATTGATGGCAAATGAGGTAGTACAATTGATTCGTCATGCGCTGTATGCGTTGTGCAGTAGTGCTTGACGGATATGAATGGGCCATACATCTTTGCTCATGGGACTTCGATATGAAACGTCTACCAAATTGGCAGCTCTTGCTGAAAATCACAGAACACATTGTCACAGACCATATGATACAAACTGTTGTCTTGTGGTACCAGCATAAATAGTGATCAGAAACATGCATGATTGCAGTTTACAATACCCTGGATCAATTCTTTTTGTGTCGTTGCAAGAATTGCAGAAGCGCATGGGGATTACTCTGGTTGTATGTCTGTGGTCAAAAATGTAAACCCTTAATTGCATGCCGTATAAGATTCCGTAAGGACTACGATGATGTAACTTTCGGTGGAAGGTGGGACATGTTGGTGACCTTCATGTGACCTTCTGACTTCATGTGACCTTGGCATCATTAACAAACCGTGACGGCAGACACACGTGCGGTCCAGGGACCGCTGTATTTTTGATATAGTATGGTCAAAGTAAAGAATTCGGAGCATACGGCCGGTAATGCACACCTCTGCATTTGGACATACTTTCGCCTCTCATGTATCAACATTCTGAGCGTCCTATGCTACCCCTAATCAAAGCACTGTCATAATTTCTCCATTAAAAAACTTGATAACAGCACTTGTTTTCCGTTTCAGTTATTTACAGAATGACATTATATTAAGCAATAAAGTATAATATACATTGGAAGGTTGACCAAAATGAGCAAGCTCGTAAGGACGGCCACCATATCACAAGACAAACATTGAAAACATGACGTTATCAGTTTAAGACAAACAGATGAGCAGGGGCTAGAATGTGGCATATTTCATGATACAATTGTATATAAGTACATAATAATATATTTTACATAAGTAGAGAGACATCATATATTCGCGATACTAGTCAAAGCTAAACAAGATATTTCTTGTAATGTTTCTGTAATGTTTTTGAAGAGTGCCCCCAATTTTCAAAAAATTTGAGATTTTGCACTTGCATTGGTAATTGCCCGGAAAACTTACCTGTAATGGTTAAGACGAAAATGTATGGGCGCAAAAGCAGGAATTTGGTAATTAGGATAATTATATCGGAGATCCCAATAATAATTCAACGACGGCGGAAACGGCTTTCCAATATGAAATGGCCGGAAATAGCGCCATGTTAGTGTCTACGCTCATCCATGGGTTGTTCTGGTGGTTCAGGAAAGTCAAGTTAGAGATGGCATTATTTTCACAATGGACGGACAAATGTGGCATTCCCCAGTTCCACAGTTAATTTCACATGGGGATCCCGATTCCTACCCCCCCCCCCCTCGCCCCAAAATCGTGTTATTAATGAAAAATACGCCACTTGTGAGCATTACCATCGCAGGTATAATCTACTAGACAATAATTAAAACAACAAAAACTGATGCAAAAATCTAAATATTGAAAATTGGGGGCACTCTTAAAAATATCTTGTATCTTTTAAACAAATCATCAAATACAATGTTAATGTGTTCTCTAAAGTACTTGAGATGAGGCATGCCACTTGCACATACATCCCATAAATACCGTGGGAAACAAAATGCAGTTTTGATGGTGCATGTAGAAGCATATTGATGGTAACCATTTAAAATGCAGTTTGTTTATTTAAAATCTTGACAATGAAATGGATTAAGGGCTCAATTAACCAAACAATGAGAAAAAGACAGCCTTTCATTTTGATTATCAAATCGATACTACTTCCGGGAAAATTCATGGGGGTTCAAAAGCCGTTGGAACATGCACCTTGATGCGAACGGTTACCCATGTAGCTTAATCTGAGAATTTTGTTTGAACATTTTGAGTGGGCATTTAAATGACCTTTACTTTTACTTTTCAGGTGGTGGAAGAATTCGGCAAGCCATATGGCATTGGGCAGCGCCTACAGATGGCCCTTGTAAACAGGGCCAAAAAACTGGATAATTGGGTAAGAAGTATATTCATTTATTCATAGAGGTTTATTTATGTGCATAGCCAGGAGGGATACGGAGGGGATGCATGCACCCGGGGGGGGGGGGTCTAAAAAGAATTTTAAAATACTAAAAAAAGAGAAGTCTCAAATTGTGAAAATAATGCATTTTTTACGGGGATTTCACCCTGGATCTCCGCCGGGGGCCTAAGTGGCCCACTGGACCCCCTGTTGTTGTGGACAATATCTTAATATATGCCCCAGAGAGATTTGTTTACATAGCTTGCGTACACACTTCACAATAGAGGTTTATTCCATGATGACTTCATGGGGCGTAAAATACGACTATGCCCTGTTGTGGTTCGGATCGTCCCCAGGATCCACACCCTGGGGTGCAGGATCCTGGCTATGTGCATACTACATGGCAAATTGCATTAGCCTTTTTGAAATATGGCTGTTACAATATGAGAGGGCTTACTTTAGTTTGGGTATGTAATAGGAGAGGACATATATCATTTTGGGAAAAACCGAGGAATAAAAAGAGTGCGGTTAGGTGTGCAGTGTCTGCCATACTGAAATACAAAGTTAACAAAAATATGAATGTAAAAATGATTATGCCTATAGGGAAAACATTGAAAATCACCTGTAATCCCCCATCCACTGCAAACTAAACCATCCATCTATAGCTTGCATGGCTCAACAGGATGAGTGATAACACCCACACCATCCCAGGCCCCTAGAAAAAAAGGAACACTCCCCAACCAACCAACCAAAAAAAAAAAGAAGACAACGCAGTAACATCATATTATATGATACGAAAAGGTTGACATAATAATTTGACCTCCATTTGAGGGAAAAAAAATACACCTGCTTGTGTGTGTGCATTACAATCAATAAGCGTTTTGTACCTGGAAGTGCATACATACATACAGATCTATTCAGCTGCTATGAATGAAAGTTCTGTTGGTTTTAATAACATGATGGAATATTATTTATTAAAGGGAGATGGCCCGATTTAAGGATATGAAGTTTTCATCTTGATAGATTGGTCTTCACTCCAAAACCCCATCTATAAAGTTTCACGCTGATATTTCAATCCGTTTTGATGCGAGAGCTAAAACGTGATTTTGTAAGCCCCATAGAGTATTGTGTAAAATTAATATTGGTCAACCAAAATGGGGCACATTTTTGCTCATAACTTCCAAACCAAACCTCCTTTGGCTCTAAGATTTCACAGGGTAAATGAGAAAAATAGTAGCTTTCCTCTGATACCGAAATGTTGACCACTTCCGGTAAAATATGGAGCTTCTGGGGACGAGGCTATTAGTGATCAGGCCATGGACCTTTAAGCATAAGTAGTGTGGGGATCAGCAGTGCAGGGTTGTGCGGGGTCCAGCAGTGTGGGGATCAGCACAAGCTTTCTTCCTGCATGGCAAGCTTTTTCTAGGGAACAAAGATACACTTGACCCTGATTGTGTTTTGAATTTTTACATAACATATATCTAACTTGTGGTATCATCGAAAAGCATTAATCAGATAAGTATAGGCCAAGCTACAGTCTTTTGAATCAAGTAGTCAGCTTTTACCCCTATCCACGGATTCCCATTTGAATGCACGGCAGCCAACTAAGCAAATGACTCCCCAAAATGATAAGGGTATGTCTGTGCTTATGTCAATTAAAGTGGTATCTTAAAGGTGTAAAATCCAGTGATAATGGTAAGTTTTATTGTGTCGCCTGAACGAATGTTCATGGAGGCACATACTAGTCCAAATTCTGTGTGTCCGTCCGTATGACTCGGTTAACCTTTTTAAAAATGCTCTGCAGGCTAAACGCTATCCCCAATTTACTTCAAACTTGATAGGATGATAGAGTGAGGTGCAGCAATATTATGTGTAGCTTTTGGCTGCATTATTTGCATATTCATGAATTTTAATTAGCTTATTTGCATATTTTTCAGACATTTCGGTTAACCTTTTTTGAAATGCTCTGCTGGCTAAACCCGATTTACTTCACACTCGGTAGGGTGATAGAGTGAGGTGCCAAAAGATTATGTGTAGCTTTTGGCTGCATTTATTTCATATTCATTATATTATTTAGCCTCTTGTGGCCGGTCAAAATGAATAACTTCCTCGCAGGCTTGTGTGCAAGTTATCTGATTCCCGTAAGGCGTATAATGATGTAGCTTGTGGAAGGAGCAGGTTAAGAGTTCCTACCTGATTAGATGTGGGCATATTTCGGCAAATTACATATGCAAATGAGCTAATAATATGCAAACATTATTGTAATCGCTATATTTTTTGACACTGTACATCAGATATGCCAAAATTCCTTCACTGCACAAAAACCCATTATGGTGCCCATCTCTTTGCCATTGCACGTTCCTGATACATGCGGCTTAGGTTATGCATATAGCTAATTAAATATGCAGATTGCTGTATCGCTAAATGGTACATCGATATGCAAAATTCATTTGCTACATGAAAAACTACTATCCCAAACATCTTGTGTGAATCATATGGAGCGGGACAAGGGTGGGGTGTTGGGAGGGGCAGGTTGGGGTGTTGGGGAGGTTGCGGGTGGGGTGTTGGGGAGGAGGCAGGGTGGGGTGTGTGGTGAGATGGGGTGCGTCGGGGAGGGGTGGGGTGTGGTGCGGTGCGGTGGCATCGGGAGGGTTGGGTGGTGTAACGTCTGGGTTGGTGTCGGGGTGTGTGCGTCTGGGTGGGGTCGGGGTGGTGTGCGTCTGGGTGGGGGTCGGGGTGGTGTGCATCGGGTTGGGTGCGTCGGGGGAAGGGTGGGTGCGCCGGCGAGGGACGGGTGGCTTCTAAGAGATTTGGGCCCGAAATTATGCTCTAGGACGCAGCGCTCCAGACTCATATGCTCCTGGAGCATATGGTCCTGGACGCGGTCACTGGAGCAAGGGTCCTGGAGCATAAATCATCTGGAAAAATATCTAAGTCACATATGCTCCAGGAGCATATTTTGAATACGCAAATGGTCCAGGAGCATATGGGCAATATGCTCCTGGAGCAGTATTTCTCCACTGCTCCAGGAGCATCTTTGCCTCCAGGCATATTGCCATCTGCTCCTGGACCTTTGCGTATTCCAAATTCTTCCTGGACAGATTTGACTTAGAATATTTGTCCAGATATTTGATGCTCCAGGACCATATGCTCCAGGACGCATATGCTCCAGGAGGACCAGCTGCTCCAGGACCACGCCTAGGACATATTTCCTGGAGCAGCTGGTCCTGAGATAATTTCGGGCCAAAATCTCTTAAAGCGGCACTTTGCCCTCATGTGATCTTTTTTTTTTTTTTTGTGATCCTTCGTGATTTGTGTGACCTTGGTGACCTTCTTGTGACCTTGGTGACGTGTGACCTTTGCGACGCCCATGCGACCTTTGTGACCCCATGCCAACCTTGTGACCCCATGCGACCTTGCGACCTCATGCGACCGTTGCTTGACCTCATGTCCACCTTTGGGCCATTCAACAAATCGTGTTGCCGGGATTTGTCGGGGGTGGGATGCGACAGGGAAGGGGTGGCTTGTGTCAGGGGGGGGGAAGGGTGGGGTGCATTGGGGTGTCTGGGAGGGGGAGGGTGCGTCGTGGGAGGGTGCGTCGGGGAGTGCTGCGTCGGGGAGTGCGTCGTGGGAAGGGTGGGGTGAAGCGGAGTGGGGTGGAGTGACTCAATGTGACTGATGTGACCTTTTTGCCCCTGTGCCTTTGTGCCCCATGTGACCCCTTGTCCCCCCCTGTGACCTTTGTGCCTATGTGACCTTTGTGCCCCCTATGACCTCTGCCTCCTGTGACCTCACTGACCCCATGTGCCCCCATGTGACCGTGGTGCCCCCATGTGACCTTTCCCCCTGTGACCTCAGTGACCCCATGTGCCCCTGGTGATTTTCATGTGATTTTGTGAACCCCATGCACCCCCCTGTGACCTTTGTTGACCCATGTGACTTTGTTGACCCTCATGTCACCTTGACCCATGTCACCTTTGACCCCATGTCACGTCACCTTTGACCCCATTCACAAACCGCGACGGCAGAAGACACTAGCGCTCCAACGACCGTGATGTAGTTTTCATACAGTTCAGTTACACTTTTTTCAAATGCTCTGCTGGCTAAACACTATGGCCGATTTACTTCAAGCTTGGTCATTTTGTATAACACTTCTCTCCAGTGCATTTGTTCTCTTTTTAATCATCATTTGCCAAACTTCATCATAAAGCAAGTGATCACGCAATCAGGCAACACTTGTGGTTCGAGAACCACCTTGATTGAACACTTTTCAAGATGTGGCATATTTTGGTCTACAATTATAGACAATACTTTAAACCTCAAAAAGGTTGTCACCAATGTCCGTTCCTTCATGGTATGATTCATTCAACTCCTCCAGAAAGTGATACATGTATTAGAAGAAATGTTAAGAGAGAATCGATGGTAAATTGTGACTGAATTTTGTGGGATTAAATAGTGTCACATTTATTTTGCAGTCATCAAATAGCCCGATTTTCTTCTGGACACTGATTTGCTTTGTTGAACGCCATTCATTTTAATGTGAATTCGTTGGCAGAGTGCAAAACATAACTTTATCACAACGGCTGAAGCTCGGTCTATACCTAACTGATGTGGTTGATCTTTACATCAAATTAAAGATGGTGAACTAAGCTTTTAAATGATACCACATATGTTAGATATATGTTCCCTAAAAAATTCAAAATGGCAAACGCAATCAGGGTCAAGTTTTTTTGACTCGCCCCGGTATCTTGAGTAAAGTGTTAAAAACCCAACAATTTCCCCTGAGGGAGGCTTAGAAATCAATGCAAGAAAGAATTATATTTTTTGTGCATACTATAGTCTTTAAAACAGATGGGTTTCAGGTAAATATCATTCTGCCTAAAATATGACACATTATTTTACTGTACATGTTTGACTTTTCAGCTCTCTGAATGGTGGTTGAATATTGCCTACTTGGAGTTCCGCTCACCGGTTATAGTTAACGTCAGCCCAGGGATTGTCTGTCCGAGAGAGAATATTCAAGGGGAGGAAGAGCAGTTGAAATTCTCTGCAAAGTTTATATCTGGTGTGCTTGATTTTAAGCATCTCATAGACACGTAAGAACTTCTTTTGGCACACAACTAACACAATTATGCATGAACACGCTAACTGCTTGTGTGTGTGTTACATGTATATGTGTATGTGCATATGTATGTGTGTGTGTGAATGTGTGTATTTGTTTATGCGAGTGTGTGTGTACAAATATGCGGGTGTTCATTGGCAATTCTATTACCTCTGCTGCCCATTAATGAAAATGCAGCATTCTGATTGGTCAGTTTACTGCCCATTATTCTGCAATAATAGGTCGCCAATGCATTTCCTTATTAAATGAAGCTGTTTTTGGTAATAGAATAGAAATAATGGGTTTGCAGTGTCATTTATGGACTCATAATGTATCCTCGGCCAGAAAAACTGTCAAATAATGGGCTCGGCTGTGCCTCGCCCATTATTTAATTTTTCTGACCTTGGACACATTATTCGCCCATAAATGACACTGCAAACCCTTTATTTCTTAAATGTAGACACACACTTGCAAACAACACAACTGTGGATACCCAGGAAACTGTGCGAAGGTCCACATTTTCTAGATATAGAAGGCTGCAAATAGCATAAAAACACATAAAAACAGGGTCAGCTTTTGGCAACATTGCCAAATTGGATAGCAAGTTGTCCTATGTGTGTGTTGGTTGTCTGCAGAGTGTGTGTGTCAGTGTCAAAGGTCAGAAAGCATTGAATCATAGGTCGTCATTTGCTGGTTAGTGGTGTGTGGGGTGGGTGGATGTGTGGTGTGTGTGAGTTACGTACAAACTGAAGCATACTTGGGTGACTTATTATTAAACATTCCTTCAAGACATGTGTCTCTTCTAAACAAAGGAAAGGCTCACAAATGTAAGGGTTTGTATCAGATATTTCAGCGTTTGCTGAATATAATTAAGATCAGTTTTATCCTGCAAATTCTATTATTTGTAAAAAAAGTTCAATAATGCATACTTAGTTCTTATAATACTGAACTATAAAACAATGTACAATTTTTTTTCCCTTCAGAAATTCACTTCCGGTAGATAAAATGGGTGGACAGCCACTCTGCATGGACCAATATCACAAGATCCTGGCTGCCTGTAGAGTACCTGGAGTGAGAAAGGACTCGTTGGAAATCTACCCTCCTAACAGAACGGATGCTCCTAAACATATAATTGTAGCGCATAAAAATCATGTAAGAGTTTACTTAAATGTGCATAAGGTTTATATATTTCCAATGGACTTAAGAGCATTTACTTCTTGGCGCCTCCAACGTTATGTTGTCGTGTGGAGCCCAGAGGCTGTATTGAGTCCATCCCATAATGCACCAGTTTTGGAAAATTTTACCCCAATAAGGTCACATGATCCCACAAAAGTCCTAGTCTTAACACATAAAAAACCCTGACTTTCACACTGATTTTAGCCAACGAAGCAAAAGCACTAGTATTTAGGTAATTTTTAGCATAATCATGAAGTATCTTAGGTTCTTAAACAACTTTCTATCCATAAGCACTGACATTTGTTTAGTAAAGTATGGTATAGGCATATTGCAATGCATTATGGGATTGATTCAAAACACCCTCTGTGTGGAGTCTATGTTATACTGCTGTCCAGGATTGGCATGTAGGTGGGCGGGCAGGCGGGCAAGGAGGCATCCACCCACCAGGTCATTATCTAGAGTACTTATCAAAAGGTCTGATCATACGTATTCAAAGGCTAACATCCCATGGTGAGAGTGCTGGTGCTGTAGTAGTTGTAGTAGTAAAACCAAAGTTTTAAATCCGGTTTTGTCCCCGCAACCGGGGGGTGGCCGGATTCACCTCACATTCGTAGCATCGCCCTTACTCCCTCCTTCCACTTCACCCAATTCAATGCATCCCCCATCTTCAACCCAACCCTCCTACTCTCCTCCTCCACTTGCTTCCTCCATATCCTCTTTGGTCGGCCCCTCTTCCTCAAACCACCCACCTTAAGTATTAAGTATTATAATTAGCTCATTTGCATAACATGGGTCAGTTGCTCATTAATCTACTTTAACTCATTAATGCAAGGGGATATTTACTTCAAACTTGGTGGAATGATAGCCCATGATGAGCACTCTATCAGTTGTAGACCACCTACCGAGAACATTTCGAAGGTGTATCGGACAAACAAGTACAAAAGAAAACTACAAACTTTATTTTGAACTTGCCCTGTATCATAATCATCCCTATAGAAAACTGTGCTTTGATTTTTTGTCTTGCATGACAGAAAATACTAAATCAACATCTTATCACATAAAGACTGCATATTTGACATTTGGCCCGTTTCACAGTAATTGCCAACTTTTTGTCAACCTGGGGGTCATTTTTTCAAACGTAGTGTCAAGCTTTGTTATTTGTTTTCCAATGTGTGCAAGACTATAAATTTTAAGGGAAAATAGAAAGCACACCTGAATCTTTTCTCCTTTATTACTTTTTTTAATCAGAGAGTTTGAAAATTGAGCCATTTTTGTAAAAATGCAAATAGTTTTTAATGGAAATTTAGATTAGTTGCCAAAAGAAATTAGACTTGTCTTCATCATAAATGTAAAGTATGCACCTTCAGGCAATACCAGCTGAAATATGAACAATGACGCTTGAATTTTGGCAATTTCTTGACATTTTTTGCTTCTATTTTATCCCCAAAACAGGTTCTTGACATAAAAAAGTTTTATTTATAAAATGAAAAAGGTAACAGAGCAGAGTGATTTTTTCATTAATTGATTAATTGTAGGCTGGAGAACATTTGTACCAAATGCAAGCAAATCGCACCCATTGAGTTAGCGATAATTAGCTTTATACGAAAGTGTGGACGTTGACATGCGAACGATTTTGACTTAAAATCTTATCTTTTTGACATTTATTTAAAAAAAAAAAATGATTTTAAGCTTTCCATAGGAAGATTGAAACATCTACCACTTCCCCTAGTGAATGCTGTTTCAGCCTCATGCACTTCCCAATATTCCAAAGCTGTTAGATTTGCATGGGTGCTGATTTGAAGCTTGATTGGATCTGACAAATGAATGGGAACGGTGGGGCAATTTTTTGGGAAAAGTTACTAAAACTGATCACACATCAAGTAAGTTGGTAGTTCACAAACCCATGGATGGAACAATGAAAACAGACTATAATTTAGAGGATTATGTGGGTATATTGTATCCTCATAGTTTTTGAGATATGCAACTTGAGTGTGTTGGACGTGACTGGTGTGAACAGAAAATTTCATGTTGATGGAGCCAAGTCATTTTACAGTGGTTGTCAAAACTTTTAGTACAATTTACTAGTAGAGTGAAATCACTCTCGGAGAGTAAGTAACACAAACATAGAACTTACTTCATAAAGACAACATGGCTTCTGCAAAAAGTGTTAGACATGACAAAATTGTGAACGGAAAATTGCGGACAAGATTTCGAATAACCATATCTGAAATAATTCAAGGACCAGTCATATAATTTGTGTGGGCATTATCATGAGGGATTTTCTTTGTAAATGATACAATAAAATGCCACAGGTATCCACCACAGGAGTGGCAGTGTAATTGAATAAAATGGTATTCAATGTGAACGGAAAATGTCACGTCCAACACTCCATTTTGATTGCTCCATATAAGTTTTTTGAGCACTCTGCTACACCTTATTTTCACATGGTAATAAAGTGTCACTAGTTGCCTAAAAGAACTCAAAAGTAAAAATTGACAGGTTCTACATAGCTAATATGGCAGCTGAAAACAAAAGGGCATGTATTTTTGGTTGACGCCCAAACAGTCAAATTTTGACCATTTTGTGTGGGCCGTCTCCTGAAATACAAGCACAAATAAGTTGGTTTAGGAATGGGAAGTAGGTCTAGTAGAGATCTAAGTAAAAACACAAAAAGTGACTCTGTACCACCTTCCTGTAAAAAATCTTATAGGTTTTAAGTGAAAATTCAAAAAGTTGGCAATTACTGTGAAACGGGCCATTATACATTCGGCATTTGCTAGGCAGAACCCAATATTGCTATGTGCATT
>JAMKCH010021332.1:0-21791 GCA_023653785.1 Ophioderma brevispina | reverse complement strand
TTTATGGGTAGGTATTTCCTGTCTACCATGTAGTGCTATGTGGCTACTCCCATAAAGAAAACCAGCCATGTGCATGATACTCTGATTTCATTACTTAAATACAAAAGGATAGATTGATCATGTTTGGCCTTGGTTTTCTGTGCAGCATTCCGTCAGTGAGTTGGTATCATTTCTGACAGTTCCAAACATCAACCTTGAAGGCTTGAAATCAGCTGCTTATACGCAGGCGGACTAACAAGGCTGGAGTCGTGGCCATTATCCAATTCTATAGAAAACCATAAGTTAGTTAGTTAGTTAAACCAAGTTTTTAAACCTAGTTTTGTCGTTTCCCCTGCTAAACCGGGTGTGGGATTTATTTACCCTCACACCCAGCAAACCCTGCTGTTTGAGGTGTTATTTGAGGCAAAAGATAATGACTAAGATGCCCTTCCTGATGCCAATCCATAGCTTTTGGCGACGTGCCTAGCCCTTTGGTAACCAACCACGCCCCCCTTGCAAGGCAGCAGGTACTAGATGGCTGGCATTAACTCTCCAGAGCTGATGCCTTTGTAGGTAGATTTTCTTTTTCACTCTACCAGGGTAACCAGCACCCTCCTCATCAGATTTCTCTTAGAAACCTGAATGGGTTGACGGTTTAGCCACAGATCAACTCTGCCCTGGCACTGTCTGGGTTACCAGGATCCCATAGGCATGCCCTCAAAGTAAACCTGACCTGACGCATAGGGTAGAACCTGCCAACAGCAAGTGGAATTCCAAATGAAAATTGCTTTTGGGCACACCTGTGATAATTTTTTAAAAAACTGGAAAAACTAATATGCACTGAAATCATTCAGAGCATATTTAAATATTAATATTAAGTTTTTTTTTTTTTTTTTTAAAAATTGCGGTTTAAATATTTTTTGTTTTTAATTCCCTAGACATTCAGGTAGATATAGATTGTACAATCGCCCAAGCTTATCATCCCTGAGTTTGGATCCATGGATAGGAAAGGACACCTACTGGTGGTGGATTAGGAAGCCTACGTTGGGGTTCAACAGCGTCTACAGAAAGGATACAACTGCATGGAGGTAACTTTAATCATATTTAATTGTATATTATAAGCTAAAGAATAACTTCATGCATTCCTATTATTGGCAGGCCATAACAATTATCATAAATTAACAAAAAATGTGGCAAGAACACACAATTTAATAATCTACTGGAAGGGCTGGAAAAACGGGGTAACTCGGCCGCCTGGCGGCCGGGAAATTCGGGAAGCTCGCGGGAAATTTGTAAGCTTATCCAACAAAAAAAGGAAGAAAAAAAAAAAAAAGGAAATTTGTAAGCTTACAACAAATTTAATTGAAGAGAAAACGTGAACAGAAAATATTGTGATCAAAGACCTTCATCGTGTGGTTCAGTTTAATGTAATAATCATAATAATGGTCGATCCTTGAGATCTAAATTAGTTCACTATTTGCCCACTAAACCTCCACTATTTGCGTGGCGTATCGAGTATAGTCGCTTGTCCTTATACCGATGTTCGGTAGATTTTGTGCTTACCTTTTTAATATCCATTCATTCAGAAAAGTTTCCAAGTGACATTCGCGCGATGGGTAATCAATATGCCTTACAACAACAAAACACATACATTACAAATTAACAACACCACCGCACCACGCGGTTACTGCCTGTAAAACTCTATGGGTTTGTTCTTTTGCAATGGAATATTTTTAATACACCTGTATTTTGCTTCAACGAAATAACATCCTGAATATATGATTTAACGTTTTCTTACCCCCTTTCAAATTGTTTTTTTTGTGTGTAGTCTATTACTTTGATATAAAAATAAATGGGCGTTTTACTTCGGATGAAATTCCATGTTATAATAGCACAGCGAAGTAAAAGTCCGTCGACCCTTGGCTAGCTTGGCCTAGTTTGAGGGCAAAGCGTGGCGTGTCTTGCCCGTCTGCGTGCCATGACCAGTGCCAGGTGACCGAACGTCCGAAAATTTCCAATTTAGATTTCAACACAGAACACAAAATATTAATTTCGACATTCATATCATATTGTGTTAAATCTGTTCCTTTAGGTTCGCCTTTACATAATTCTTGTGGTTAATTAATACCCGCGAGCGTGCGAGCGAGCACCTCTTTTCTCGTTGCTATTATTAAGTTGTTGGGAAATCCCCCCAGCGCCTTGATCTACTAGTAGGGGCACCAGCAATTAGGAAATTGGGAAAAACCCAATTCTTGGCGTCATGCGCAAATTTTTAGCTTCCAACGTGCATGGGATTCCACAATCTTATTGATAAGTTAAGTGTGACAGTGAGGGAGGTACGTGAACCGTTGAGCGAGCCTCGCAATCATTGTTGTTTCGGAACAAAGTCACAATAACATTGACAGACGACCGACGAGCTGACATGACATGATACACACGTGTGAAAGAAATAGGCAAAAACATTTTGTTTCCCCCCTCATTCATCATCGTTTTTATTCATTGTTTCTAATCTTCAGTGATCACATTTACACACATACACAACATCGCATTGACTCTCATAACTCGAAAATGTGAAAATGAAAAGGTGCAACCAATCGCGTCATTCTGCTGTCATTTTTTCAAAAGCTTCACCTTCTGAGGGGGGTTACATCCCCCCTCAGACACCCCCCTGGCGCCGAGCGGCCCTGCGGCTGCTTCGCCCGTCTATCTCGGGAAATAGGGGGAATTCATTATTGGTTACCGGGAAATAAACATTTTTTACAGCCCCCTGATCTCTTGTGTATATCCTATTAAACCTAATGGGCTCACCCACATGTTGTAACACATGATAACCCTGACCCGACCTACTAGATTTAAAAAGACACTGGCAATTGAAAAATATCGGCCTCAATATTTTTCAAAATCGATTTTTTTTAATTAAGCATGGTTGTACGTGCTTTTTATATACAAATCCCTCACCAAAATTTATTAAGAACAAATCACATCAGCTTCCTATGGGTAACAGAACGATTTTATAATTTAACGTCGCCGGCGACGTTAAATTCAGCAGACGACGAAAATGGCGTTTAAAACACAAGACAACGCACGCCGTATGCATTTTCCCTTCCCACGTGCTAAGCACACTGTTTGATCGGTCCAGATAACCTTCTGGTTTTATCATCAGTGAGTACGAGTCAAAAATATTCATTAATATCACATTTGTGATTAAATTATGGAAAACTAAAGTTGGCCTACAATTACCCGGATGTCTTTATCCTCATATCATTTTCCCTATCTGTTTTTGGGGTATGTTATTTTTATTTGTAATATATCTCGTTCTTCCAATGCCCTGGACTATCATTGAGAGCAAATTGAAGAATTTCATATTTTGTGAATGGTGCCAATGCCGCTTCAAAAAAGTGCCTTTTTGAGGATAGCTCGGGAGTGGATCTTACTAAGATGTGACAAATAAACTCTGTATATACTTCAAACTAGCTTGTTAGCTAGATTTATTTATTTATTTTTCTTTATTCGGCAAAATCGACAACATACAAAATAGCAAGGACTAAGAGACTTTCATATCACCAAACACAGACAACCAAGTCGATAAGCCAGGATAGCCCATAAAGTTGGCTGAATTATGCCAACTTATTTCGCAGTGGGTCCAAGTGCAAATTACTTAAAATATTAAAACAATTTAAAATTTCACCAAAGAGTTCTGTAAATATTATTATTTATATTTTTTCCTATTTTAAAAGCATAATTGTCATGGTCTAGGTTTGGATACATGTATAGTAACCAATCAGCAACTCTGACAGATATTTCATCTACTTCCCTTCCATACATTTAACAGGATGCTACACCAACAGAGATAGAGGCCCGTCTCTATGACAAGATGATAGTAAGACTAGACGACATCCAGGTCCTCCTTGTGGATGCAGGAGACGACTGGAATGAGGCGCTCTTATTAAAGGAGTCATCCTTCCATCTCCTACCCAGTATGGGTGTTCAGCTCAACCTGTTTAATAGTGTCAAGCCTGATTACAAAGTATTACCACAGTAAGTTTTTTGTACAAAGGAGTTATCTGACTGCTTGTCCTTGGATGTGTGGTTGTGCATGGTGTTTAGTGTATGGATATTATGCCTTGAACGAAGCTCATAAATAGTCAATTTGTCTTCCTCGAGTTAAAGACCTTAAAACTAATAACTCGTCAATTACTTGAGAAAAAGATAAAAGAAAATGTGTAATTTTCACAAATTTGCCCCATTTTTGGTCTATTTTCTATACTGCCAAAATCAGTACAAAGTAATGGGAATTGGAAAACATGTTAGGTGAAATATTTCCATAATGCCTTTATGGAAGAAAAAAAAAATTGGTATGCATGCTTCTTTCATCAATACCAACATTTCACAAAAAAATCAACAATATCTCGGCATGACGCTGGAGCCGATGATCCAACCTTAATGCTGCTACCAATGCATAACACACTGACGTTACTATAATTATGGAATTACTTTTCCATTAGTGTCTGAGTCCACCCGCATTCTGACTACTGAGCAAGCATTACCACAATTGATGCATAAACCTAGGATCAAGGGATTAAAGGATTAGGATCAAAGATTTTACATTTATGGCAAACAGCAAACCCATTTTCATAATATGCGCTTGAAAAATGTAAGGAAGTGGAATATGTAAGATGGGATAAGAGCTGAAATTTCTCTGGACTTTGGTGTATCAGTGACATTTTATGGAAAGAGGAATGATATTAGTTGTTTGGCCTATGCATGTAAGCAAGGTTTACTAGGCCGAGTGTAATTCCCACACTTTTTGAAGCTAAAAATTCTGTATGGGATAATGCAAGAATTTTTGTCTGAACTTGAAAACTTTCACTGATTTATACACAATATGCTTTGTCACTTCCAAATTTTGAACCCATTGTAAACTTCTTTTCCTAAAGCAAATTTCTTCTTTCATGAAAGGTATCTGTGATCTTTAAAAACAACTATTCTTTAAGTAAAACTTTAAAATAGTCACAAGAATTGAACCAAATTGCCAAAAAATTGCAACATGAACCACTAACCATACTTATATTCTGGTGACCTCTATTCTTTGACCTAAATATTAGTTTCAAAATGTTTACATTTTTGGACATCACATCTAATGCAAATTAAATTGAACCAAATTGGTGATTTTAAAATGTGGATAAATATATTTTGAATAACTGTTTAATGGGAAAAAAGAAATTAGTGAGAAAAGTGAAACTATGATGCCTTCTGATAGGTGCCCTCTGACCCTGATATTTTTATTTTCAAAATATTCATTTTTCCTCCAAATTGTGTTCTTATTGTTTGTTTGAATCAAAGCTATGACTTGAGTTTTGACCTATAGGTCACTCTGGTAATCCGGGAACTCTTGTGCAGCGGCATGATAATGCCGTTGAGTTGAGAGGCTGACATGGAAAAATGTAAACAAATGGGAGTAGCAACTATTTCAGGCAACAGAAAATTGTTTTGCAATTGCAAATTGACTGAAAAATTGCAGATTGTAACAAAACTATTTCAGTTGACAATATGACCATAATGTTTCACAAAATACACCAAAATTGAAGGACTATATACTATCGGCACATGTTCACTTTGTGATACGGTTTGTTTTCAACGAGAGTGACATCGTCCTGGCATCACCTATGGGACAAATCATGTTGCTTTGACTTAAAACAATAAAAATAGTTGTGCAGTCATTTATCTCTAAACTAATTTAATTTCCATCCAAACAGTTGACAATGTGTGTGTTCATTTTGCAGACAAAAGGTTGAAGCAGTACTTCCATCTTTGAAATTTCTGATGTCTGATCAGAAACTACAAACCATACTACAGGTAAGCAGTTGAAAGCTTAAGATTCCTCACCACTGGAGAATATATATCAAGGCTAGCCAAGAGAGAGCTCATAAGATTATTTTATAACTGACAGTGGACCAGGTTCCAGATAGATGCACCATGGCAACTTAGTTCTCATATTTTTACTAGTGAAACCTAAAGTTTGAAGCTATTGAAAACTTCTCATTTAACAACATCCACATAAGTAAAGCTGAATCAATTTCTTCTAAAAGAAATCTTAACACAAGTATTTAGTTACACACAAGCATACTCATTTTATCAAGACTGACAAAGTTAAATCAAGGGAAAACTTTTGAATGGCCATGCACTTTATTTAGGATTTGTGGTAGATCTTTCACTATTCAGACACTGCCTTCCAATGATGCTCAAGTTTCCATGAAAGCATCAGACGGTCCTAGGTTTACACCCTGCTCTCATCAAGATTGGCTGCAATTTACATACATAGGCGTGATTCTCCATGTACATGGGACCAACAGCTTAATGCCCCTCTAAATGATGGCATGTTCTTGTGGTACATATGCCCAAGTCCAAATGAACCATGGGGAAAGTGGAATTCTAGTTTTAATCTAAAATTCTTATGCAAATTAAATACAGAATTTAGTTCCTGATTAAATCCATGCAAGTGACCCCACTGGATTAACCGAGGGTCACCTGCACCGAAGGTGAATATCTCTAACCGGTGGGCCATGCTCACTTTGATACTCAATACTTACCCAAAAAAATTAACACCATCTATTCTCATTATTTCCATTTCAGTTTGCCAAAAAAGAACTTTTGCCATTGCCAGATTTCAAACCTGCAGAAGAGGAGATTAAGACCAGGACCTAAAAGAGGGATTGTTTTCCTAATGGTAAGAAAGGCCTAGTGCTTGTTCGTAATGGTATTATTGTAAGGTACATGACCTTTGTATTTATAAATTTTATCCCCTCTCCTCAATGTTGTATCCACACAGTACAAGGATCAATCAATGACGTCTTTTTTTCTCAGCAAACACAGCAACAGCTGTTTATCCCCCTGGCGAAAAATCATGGGGAGAGTTGTGACAGCAGATTCCTTTAAGTGTGTGTATCAGTCTGTGTGTGTGTGCTCCATTTGGGACGGTGTTGGTTTAGGTTGGACTGTTTTCTATCTCATGCACAACATGGTGGTCCAATTGTAGCCAAACTTGATCAGAAGAACCACTGCCCACGGTTCATATGTGGTGTATTCCCAAGTGTGGTGAGATTCATGTGGGCTGATTAAAATGGGGCATTCTTTAAAATCTACCATTTGTTTTTCCACTACAAATCAAAAATGATACGATTGCCAAATTTGTCAGGTATAAGCACTGCCCCAAGGCCCATATGAGATGTACACAGATTGGGTAAAATGGTATGTGGGTGATTTAAAGGGGCATTCTGTCATTTTGTTAGGTTTACATGTTTTGTATATCGTCGTGGGTTCTGCATAGGTTCGAATCAGCATAAGCTAGTTCTGAGAAAACGGCGTTTGAAAGTTTGAGGTACTTATGAATGTGTGTAATTGAAATAAAGGAAATGCTATTTTAAGTAGTGTATGTTAAAGACATGAATGGTACTAACTGACGACAGTATTAAAAATACCAAGACACAACTGTTTCTTATTCAAAAGGGCCACTGAATGTGATTTGACGGTTTGTCAAAACCCAAATGTTGATTCGCTGTTGCTTTCTAAGGCGGTCGAATACGTTTGACTGCATGAAACCCATTAATTTCTAATGTTGTAGGTGGAGATTACTATAGCTACGGATTTTTGGCCTATTAAGGTAATTAATAGAGCCTTTGCAATCGCGTGGAAGGATTTGCCGATTTTGCCGCTGTTTAACGCCTACTAGTTTGTTATGGCTTGCTGGATTCCCCTGAAAATACAGTTGTGCAAGCGTGTGATCTTATGGGTGATGATGGAACTCAGGTGAACTCATTAAATGGATATTTTGAAATTTTGGGGTGTAAATGTCATTTGGAAGGTTGTTTGTGCGGGAATCTGATTTTCAGTGTATAAATTCGCATGTGTGTCCTGATACTTCGTCAATATGAAGATTCGAGAGGGCCGGGTGGCTGTTTGGTTTAATTTCGGATATCAGGACCGAGTACGTGGAGCGTGGTTGGATTTGGGCTATGTTGTGTCCTGGAGCACCTCCGAGTGATGTTGTGGTGTTATGAATGTGCCTGTATGATGCGTATGTAAAGATCTACCTACAACCCGGCCATTGGCTCAGGATTTCTGCCCGCACCATGCAACTTACTCATCTGTGTTTCCTAATTAAAAGTTCCATTGTCGAGCCAAAAAAATGTTGTTGTTGTGTATATTATTTATTCCCAGTATATATATAGTCACTGTTATGACATTAGTTCATGATTAGGAGCCCTCAAAATATCCAAAGTTTTTTTTTTTTTTAATCTTCAAAGAAACAGGTAAAAATTAGGCATAGAGATAGTGCTAATTAATATTCAGAACTCATCCATGTTTTACACCAGGAGTCTATATCATGTTTACACTCATTGGGTTTCCCAGGATTTCCCTTGAGGATCACGTGAACGTTCACACGCAGCCTGTTGTCCGTGTTGTTGTTGGCTAGATTATTGATACACACACAGCGTAAGTGCCAAGCAGTTTGAAACGTTGTTGAAAAAGAAAATCCCAACCATATTTTGATTGAAGAGACAACTTAATTCCATCGGTCTTTTTAATTAAATAAAGTACATCTTCATTGTTATGTTGCGAGATTAAGCTTTATATGACTGGGTTAACGAAAAATCATTGAAAATAATCTCAGCAAGTGACGATTAGGTCTAACCTATCAAAAAAGCTGACATTTTACACACACTAAATTTTTGAAATCACTTTGAACAAGAAATATAAGCAGGTTTACGCAAGTTTGAAGCCTTTGTGCTTCATTCTCTTTCGGATTTTTGGCACTTACAGGATATTGTTGTTCGGCCAAGTCCAAATATCAGCTAATGTTTATGGTTTACTGACTCTTACTCCCAAACAGTCACTTATATTAATCAGAAAAAAGTTAATTGTATAGACAATATTTCCTTTACAAGTTGTACTTTACCGTTCATGAAATAAAGGAAGACAAAATTAAAGATAGAATCAATCCTTACACACCGTCGACAGACCAGCTGGGAATGTCCCCTTTGCGCCCATTTCCCAAGCTCAAGGTGATGTTCGTTCGATATTGCTTCCCCAGTCCAGCCTCCCGGTCAACGATCTTGGCCCGCACCATATTTTTCGCAGTCTAAAAAATTGTTGTGACCAACAGCTGATGCGCATGCCGGGTTACCTTACAGTTCTCTCTCAGACACAGTCAGAACCCCTTATGATCCCCCTCACATTCCGTGAATAAAAAAAAACACAATCGACAGAAATCAATTATTATATTTTCATGTGTATTTTTTTAGTACATCTCTTTTCAAATATTATTTAACATAGAGGTGGGCTATAGGAGGTCATGTTTCAGAATCACTTCGAACACAGGCTCATTTGATGACTGTAATCACCCTGATCACACTTTCAGGATAAAAATGAAAAAAGTTGCGAAAACCAGGGTTGCCCCATCGAAAAATCCAAAATGGCCGCCCAAATGGCGACCATCAACAATCTGATGATGGCCCACCGGTTATTAAAAAGTGAAAATGGTTTGATATGATATGTACTTTTTGGGAAAGCGCCCTCACAGTCCAATTTAAGCTAAAACTGCCCATATGAGAAAACGAAAAGTCGTGGTGAGATAGAAAGTGCATGACTGATTCCTTGCATGCCAAAACCATGCGGTATTGCCCACTAAAAGTAAGGTTGATTTAAACAAAACGCTTATCAAGTTATGGTCAAAAATATGATTTTGGCCAATTGGCGGGCCATTTGGATTTTTTCGTCGGTGCGCGGGGGGGGCACCCGGTTTTCGCACTTTTAATTTTTTTCTTCGAAAATGAGGATAAGTATCATTAAAGTCATCATTCTAGCTGTGTTCGAAGTGATCTGAAACTATGAACCAAATATGACCCTCTATACCCACCTTCTTTAAAGGAAAATATCAGTGATTTGCAAATCAGAAAATCGAAAAAAGGTTCATCAAAAATAAGATTTTTGCATTTTTGGAACAAGTATGGTATTTCACATGCCCTGCAAGTGATAAGTCTATAGAAGCAGCCTAATAAGGGACAAAATCGGATATTTTAGTCATGATTGTCGAACAGACAATTACTACAACGTGGAATTGAATGGGGACTCATATCTCTGAGAATTGCCGTTTTTTCCTTTTCGGTCAGTTTTCAGTTAGAAAATATGACCTTTTGAGAGTCCACAGACTTTTCCTTCATTTTAAAGCTATTCCTACAAATTTCTAACATGTTTGTATCTTCGGTGTGAGTGAATCAACTGATAGGGTCTTTAACATAAAAATACATCAGTTCAATATGGCCGGGAGCGGGACCATGGCAAAGTGACTTTACCTCGCCCATGTATTAAACTGGATCAAACCAAACAACAAGTTAACATAGCTTCCATTCATCATGTAATTGCAAGTAACAAATAAACAACGGTTAATTAAAGTCAGAATTATTTTTAAAAAATCATTTTAGAAATGACTAACAGTAGATTTGAAATACGAAATAAATAATCATGTGTTTTATTGCTAAAATACGTCATTTAGCTTTGAAAAGTGTACAAATGGCGACGGGGCAAACCCCGACGGCAGGCTCACGCGGTGATTTTGACACAAAACAAATGTTTTAGAACTCAGGTTTAGACATTTCACCGGTATTGAAAATTTGTGAGAGAAATTACGGTGAGTGACGTGACTACCTGTGGTCATGAGCTGAAAAGTCAGAAAGATCAGTATAGTGAAAGTTTAGACTGGCTTGGGAATTCCCAGACCGTTTTTTTAATCTATCAGGGAAATTGGAACCCAACGCGTCATTTCGGGGAATTCATTTGATTTATATTTATGTTCGCACTTAATTTTGGAGAAAAAAAAACGACTCGTACTTCATTTTATTATCCTTTTATTTTTATTTTCTTCTCATTTTCAGTTTTCTTTCTCCCCCCTCCATTTCCCGCGAGGAGGCAAGATTTCCCGGGGAAGGAGCTTCCCAATTCCCCACTTTTCCCGCCATGCAGCACCTGCCTCGCACGTTTTCCATACATGTTTATATAGGAATTACTTCCGGTGTGTATGGTCAGTGATGTTCCTTAGTCATTTTTGCTTTTTGTGGCATCGGGTCCGCCCGATTATAATTTTATGGCGTAAAAATGAGCAAGGACTTCGTTAATCTTGGGATTTTAATAAATAATAAACAACGAAAAATTGTAATGCGATTTTCTTCTTACTATACAGGCAATTAATGATTGGTATGAAAATCAGAAAGTGATTAGGATGGACAAGCATTATGGAATATGCAAAAACAATGTTTGAAAAGTGAGTACACCCTCATCGGGAAAAATAATCTTATTCAGCCTTTAGACTATAAGTATATGCATGCCAAGTCCGTTAAGGGCTACGATGATGTAGGACTTGGTACAAAGGAAGGGGGCCGGGTGGGATGGGACATTGGTGACCCTCAGTGACCTTTGACCTCATTCATGTCAGTCAAAACGTTAACCCTTAACCCTTGGTACAAGTTATTGGAGTTCCATAGGCGTATTTATAATATTTGGTAACTTGGCGGAGGGCGCGGAATTATTAAAGAGTTTCCACCTGAGTTGACGTTGGGCGTGATTTCGGGCAGCGAATTACATTGCAAATGAGCTAATTAAATATTGCAAAAATCTTGATAATCGATATGCAAATTTTTCACTGCATGCAAACCATTATGGTGCGCATCTTCTGTTGCCCTTTCAAAATTTGTGAAATTTATGTGATACAGCGGCTTAGGAATGCAAAGAGCTAATTAAATATGCAGTAATTGCTGGGCGCTTAAAACAATAACATCGGAATGCAAGATTCCTTACTAACATGAAAAACGACTGCCATACATCTTGTGGTGCATTATGGAGGGGAAGATGGGGTGGTGGGGACGGAGAAAGGGTGGGGGGGTGGGGAGGGGGACAAGGAGGGTGGGGTGTTTAGGAGGAAGTTGGGGGATGGGGGGGAGAAGGGTAGGCGGGTTGGGGAGGTGGAGTGCGTCGGGATTAAGTAGGAGTGGTAGGTGAGGGGGGCGGGTGGGGTGCAGCGGGAGGGGGAAAGGGTAAGGTGCATTGGTGAGGGTGGTGGTAGATAGTTGGGGAAGGGTGCATCGGGGAAGGGGTTAAGGTGATCTTTGTGACCTAATGTGACCATGGTGCGATTAATGGGGAGGGTCGGGTACATCAGGCAGGAGCGGGTCAAGGGCATAGGTGGTAGGGGATGGGTGGGTGATGAATTGGACCTCATGTGACCGTGGTGACACCATGTGACCCTTGTGACCCATGGGACTTGGTGTGACCCATGTTGACTTGGTGACCCATTGTGGACTTGGTGACCCCATGTGACCTTGGGGGACCCCATGTGACTTTGTAACCCATGTGACCTTGGTGACCCTCATGTTACCTTGGTGACCCCATGTGTCCTTGGTGACGCCCAGGTGTCCTTGGTGAACCAGGTGTCCTTGGTGACGCCAGGTGGACCTTGGTGACCCAATATGACCTTGGTGACCAGGTGAACTTGTTATCCCATGTGACTCGTGATCCCTGTGACCTCAGTGGACCCATGTCATGGGGAAGGGGAGGAAGGTGGGGTGTGGTGGGAAAGGGTGGGGAGGGAAGGGAAGGTGGGGTGTTTAGGAGGGAGGGAAAACAGGGTGGGGTGTGGGGGGAAGGTTAGGGGGTGGGGAGGGGGGGGGAGGGAGGGCGAGGGAAGGGGTTGGGTGCGGTCGGTGAGGGGTCGATCGGTGAGGGGGTCGGTGGTGGGGTGTAGGGGAAGGGGAAGGTGATGGGGGAGGGGGCCACATGTAGATAGTTGGGGAGGGGGAATGGTAGATAGTTGGGGAGAGTGCGTGGTAGATAGTTGGGGAGGGTGAAATTCGGGGAAGGGGGTTGGTGATCTTTGTGACTCATGTGGACTTGGTAACCTCATGTCACCTTTGGCCATTCATTGGGAAGGGGTCGGGTTGCATCAGGCAGTGGGTTTTGTAGGGTGCATTATAAAGGTAGAAAGGTGTTGGATTTGACCTCATGTGACCATGGTGGCCTCATTGCCTAGTGACCCCAGTGGACCTTGGTGACCCATGTGACCTTGGGGACCCCATTGACCTCGTGACACCATGGAACCTCAGGCCCCATGTACCTCAGTGACCCCATATGTCATGGGGAAGGTGGGTGGTAGGTGGGAGGAAGGGAGGTGTGGGGGAAGGGTGGGTGGTGGGGAGGGCTGGAAGGGAGGGGGGATGGGGGAAGTATAAGGGGGCGGTCGTATGTTTAGGATGGGAAAAGGGGGGGGTGGTGGGGAAGGTTAAGCGGGAGTGGGTTGGGCGGGTGGTGGAGTGAGTCGGGAGCGGGCTTGGGTGTGCGTCGAATGTACCCCCGAGATCAAGGTGGGTTGCATTGGGATGGGCGCAGGGTAAGGTGCATTGGAACGACAGGGGACGGGGTGAGGTGATCTTTGTGACTTCATGTTACTGTGACCTCATGTCACCTTTGTTGCCATTCATTGGGGAGGGGGTCGGGTGACTCCATGCAGTAGAGGAGAGGGAATCTATTGTTTTGAGCAAAAAATCTAGCTTTTAAAATAAGTAGCTATAATAGGCCACTTGCGCACATATGATGTCTTAGGTTTACTATTTTAAAATGATGATGCGATGATGCAATGATGATAAGAATAACGATGGCGGTTTGGATGATGGTGGGCAATAACGATGAAAACTGATGAAATAAGGAAAGGGAAAACATAAAGTTGACGACGACATGATGCTACTGATCATGTGATGCTGATTGATGATGATGGACGCTGATGACGACGAGATGATGATGACGACGACGCTGTGCTATTGCATTGGGTTTATGTTCAAACCATGCAATTGTATATACAAAAGACTTCCATAATCGGTTAAAAGTGGGGAAACATTCACTGTTGCATTATCGTTCGTTGTAAAAATATAGCGCAGTATGACCACGATTACCACACGAATTCAGAGAAAATATTACAGCCTCATACAAATCTTGCTCCTTTTTAAATTAATACTTTAATTAGTCGCCAATATGTTTTTAATTCATTTTGCAAAGAAAAAACAAATTTTCAAGAGTAAATATGTTAGACGGAACACAAAAAATAGTGCTGTTATAGAAAAATTAATACAATAGTATGCATTGTGTAACACACAATAAATCTGGCTGGAGAACTGTTCAAAAATTTGAGCTCAGAAAATATTTAAAATGTAACTGAAATGTTTCATAACTCAAAAGATTTTGGAGGATAAAAGTGGTCTATTTTCTCGTTTTCTTAAATTTCTCATTACATATATAGTTCCTATCTTTAAAAGTAATGTACACGCTTACTTGAAACAAATTAACAATTAAATGGGTAATATACTCATAAAATCTAACATAATTTAAACAATTTAGAGGGCACTAACGCTTATGCAAACACCTTCCCAAAGAAAATATCAATTTGTTCCTGAAAGGCGAGTTTTTTTAAATTATGTATATATTAGTAATTATTTAGTTTGCAGAATATCAAAGTTAACAAAAAAGAAAATCAAACTTTCGCAATATGTTTACAAGTCTATTTTTGTAACACGGTTTACTAAGGGGTGGGGTGTTAAACACCCCGAGAATTCATTATTATAAAGCAATAGTTGGTATACCCGTTGATAGCATTGGTCCACTGTTTTCTACTGCTTCCAACATAACCTAGTATGGCGTCACAATGACGTCAAAGTTCACAAATGTTGGCAAAAGTGGTCATTTCCACAGACACGCATCAGAGTATAAAATGAAAAAAATGATATTTTGCATAAAAAAGGTAGGAATATTGGATTTTCATGCGGGTTTTGGCCCAAATGATATGGAAAATGACTAGATTTTAATCAACATATAATTTTAGAGCCATACAGTGCACAATATTTAAACAAATGAACTGATAACTAAAGGGTAATGCAGTATCATTTATAGGCGAATAATGTCCTCGAGGTCGGAAAAACTAAATAAGGGCGCCCATTACTTTTATTTTTTCCCGCCTGAGGCTATATTATGAGCCCATAGATGATATTACAAATTTCTATTCTATTAACTAAAAAAACTTGATTTTATTTTGTTTGTTTGTATAGGTTTTAAGTTAATATGCCTTATTTATGTGTATTTTGTATGCTGATTAATGAAAATAAATGATAAGAAAATGCATTAGCCGCTCATTATTGCAGAATAATGGGCAGTAAACTGACCAATCAGAATGCTGCATTTTCAATAATGGGTATAGTAGAGGTAGTAGAACCACTACCACCAATCGACTTCGACGCTAACCCCGGTGAGGGTGCTCCCTTCACATTTATTTCGCCAAAATTAGCAGAAGATGTGAAATAATTATATAGAAGACTTAACAAACGTTTTTAACGTTTTTGCGCACCGAGGGAAAGTTTATCCCTGGGGTGGTAACTCCTCCCCTTTGGTAATACGGGGTTAATGCCACTATGCCCCCCCAAAAAAATATATATAAATTTGGTGTATTTGTACAAATGTTAAAACTACAAAACTTGGATAATTCTTTTTCACGACGCACAGACCGTAGGTTTCAAATAAGTCACGAAAATTAAAATGTGAAATAACATGACCAATCCCTCATGAAGTATAGAAAGGTAAATTTCACCGTTTGCCTTAAATCTTGATAGACCTATTATCGACTTTGATCACTGAAGTAGCATTCTTTGTCCCAGCGAATACGTATTCGTTCACAATTTATCTGTGTGCTTTGAGATATTGGACACCCAAGGTTATCGAATACGTATTCGATGTGTTGTGAAACCCGTTTTATACAAATGCGTGTTATTCGACTGCGGCTCTTTTGGTTAGGAGATGTAATTTCACTTTATTTTGGGTTACATTAAGAGTACATAAAATGCAAACCAGAAAACTATTAACTCAGAAATTGACCAAAAATCAGATTCCATTCGACACTATGTCGTGACACGGGCGACTATACTTAAAGCCAGGGGGATTTGTAACTTACAGTATTTTTTGCATATGTTGAAAACACAAGTTCAAAGAAAGCATAAGTTTACTAAGTTGACCACAAAATAAGCCTCACAATATTCAGCAACTCCACTCTTTACCATGCAGGATAAAGCACACATCAAGAGGGACACAACTTTTGGGACATTGAAGAAACCACTCAAGCGGGCCAGCCTCACGGAGGAAGCCCCCAGGTCTGTTCAAGGAAGGCAAGCAAACGAGGATAGATATGGCTAGATTCTGGGACCAGACTCCAGCCACCGCGCACCTCCTGCTGCTGATTGAGGAGGAACCAGCAGATTTGCCTAATACAGGTTTGTACTAGATGATCACTATTAGTAGGAATTCTATACTTCTAGTTTACTGCATGTCAATTCTGTCTTAAAGGGGGATGGCCCAATTTAAGGATATGAAGTTTTCATCTTGATAGATTGGCCTTCACTCCAAAACCCCATCTGTAAAGTTTCGCACCGATATTTCAATCCGTTTTGACGCAAGAGCTAAAAACGTGATTTTGTAAGTCCCATAGAGTACTATGTAAGATTAATATTGGTCGACCAAAATGGGGTACATTTTCACTCATAACTTCCAAACCAACCATCTTTTGGCTCTAAGATTTCACAGGGTAAATGAGAAAAATAGTAGCTTTCTTCTGATACCAAAATTATGACCACTTCCGGTAAAATCTGGGGCTTCTGGGGACGAGGCTATTATCGATCGGGCCATGGACCTTTAAGGTTACACTCAACAAAGTAGGCAATCTTTTTGGATCCAATTTTGAAATTCTTTAAAACAAATAAAATATACACAGATTTCTACAGATTTCTACACAGATTTATACACAGAAATTTTTGGATTTTAAGGATTGGTGTGTTAGAACAGTCTCCGACTTTTGTTGGCGAAGCGGGACTATAGAAATGCTCCCCGTCCGTGTGTGTGTGACCCACATGATATCTTTGGAACTAAGAAAGTGTGGGTGCCCATCTTCGCAACATAGATGTATCTTGAGTATGCGCTGGGTGGGATCTGAAGTGGGTCATGTGTCATGGGTCAAAGGTCAAATGAGGTCAAAAGTATGGTAAAAAATAGGGTTAAATTGCTATAAACTGTGTCAACATGATATCTTTTGATCTAAGCAAGTATGGGTGTCCATCTTTGCACCATATGTGTCGCTTAAGTAGGCGGCGGATGAGTTCGGAAATGGGTCATGTGTCATGGGTGAAAGGTCAAATGTGGTCAAAAATTGCTTTAAACCTTGTCAATTGTGGTAGGATGATCAAACTTGGTGGATGTGTTCAACATTCAGAGTCAAAAATTTTGAAGGTCATTTCAAGGTCATGTGGGGTCATTCAAAGTAAAATCCCTAAACATGTGGTAGGATGATGAAACTTGGTGGGGGCAGTCAATATTCAGTGCCGAAAATTTTGAAGGTCATTTCAATGTCATGCGGGGTCATCCAAGGTCAAATCCCCATGCATAGTTGTATGGTCATGAAACCTGGTGGGTACAGTCAATTTTGTGCAAATTTTTTTTCAAGGTCATTTCTGGGTCATCTGGGGTCATCTGAGGTCAATTCACTGTAAATGGTTGTAATGTCATGAAACTTGGTGGGTGTGGTCAACATTCAGGGCTGAAATTTTTTTAAGGTCATTTCAAGGTCATGTGGGGCCATCAAAGGTCAAACAACTACAAATGGTTGTATGGCCATGAAACTTGGTGGGTGTAGTCAACATTGATACAGAATTTTTCAAGGTCATCTGGGGTCATCCAAGGTATTGACACTGCTATGGTAGGAGCCTCTGGTTTCCATCACAATCTTCCCTGTGATCTTAAAGTTATGTTACTTTTCCTCCTTTTAACTACCGCGAAGAGCGGGGGACCTTTGTGGTTCGAGAACCGCCTTGTTTTCACTTTGCTATCATCTGTTGGTTATTTGAAAATGCATCAGGTTGAGATTTTGTTTTTATTAAGATTGATGCATACACTTGAAATTCATATCAGTGGAATTTAACAAGTTACATGAGTGTGAGAGGCTCTGCCACCTCTGTGGCACCATCCCTGGTTATTACATAGAGAGATCTTATTTACTTCTCCCCTGTTGTCTCATCTCCTGTAGCTCATTGGTTATACCATAGTAAATATCTATCCTTTGACAATTAAACGTTAATTCTGAACAGTAGCATTGGCAGTACAGATATATGAAATTTGTTGATGGAGATCTAGGTTGTGCAGACTGACGAATCATTTCTGATATGAATTGGTATTTCTTCCAATTGCAGATGAGTTGTTCTACTCAGCCTCTGACCATTCTGATGATCTCCAGCAATGGGCCGCCGGGTGTCCTGTACCATGTTTTGACGATAATGACTCAAACACTAATAGGACAAGTTTACTGCTCAGATTTGTTATTAGAGAGGTAAGTGAATACTCAGAAAAAAAGTCACAATAAATCATTATTCTATGGTTGATTGTTCCTGCTGAACAGTTTGGACCAAGGACTGTGAAACACCTACCATGTGTGTTTGTATATGTTTGTGAGTATGTGTGTCTGTAGTAATGATGTTAAGCAGGAATGTTAGTCTATCTGCCATTTGCAAAATCTAACTCCAATCATTAATGTAGGGTATCAAAGGATTTCCAGTCAAGGCTATATTGTAAATATTAAAATACCTATACTATTTCACCTTGTCGTGGCAGTGGGAAATCGCAGAATTAAGACTTACATGCAGCAGTCATGCATGTGTTTTGCTTTGTCATCTTTGTGTGAGCTTGTAATTACACCCACACTTGGTTGCAGCACCAGCGCGTGGGCATCCACTCTACTACCAGGACGAGGTGAAACAGAGTATAGCATTTTAAACCGACTTCTATTAGCAGAGTCTTAACTCCAATCTTAGGCTTGGTGACAGTCGCAACCTTTAATTTTTAGGTTAATACGGGTGCGGATGCATATGAGATACATAATGCCTAACTTTCCACATCTTGCTTCTTGTGTGGAAAGTTAGGCATTATGTCTGTTATGCATCTGCACCTGCATAAACCTGAAATCTAAAGGTCATAACCAATCTTTGGGGGAAGGGTAATGCTAAAGTGCCAAGGCATTTGAGGTCAAGGTCATTTAGGGGTCAAATGAGGTCAAAGATATTCATATGCAGAGTTATGATTTCAAGAAACATTTCCTGTCTAGAAATCCAGTGTGGACATAAATTACACATTGCAAACTATATAATCTACTCGTTTGTACTTAAATACTTATTAATTTCAGAGCAGTTTTTCAATTTCAGAGGAAGTTTAAAAGACATTTAGCTTATGCAATATTAAAACTAGCCAAACTATGGGTTTCCAAGTCTGGGAATATACCAACTGAGCTCACCAAACCTATATGTTATATATAGTTGCCATGATTTTGGAGCGTAGATTAATAGCCTGTTTTGGTTAAGGGTGATAATAATAATTGCAAGACTGCAGAATTTTGAATCCTTTTGCTCCACAGGTGGTACTCATAATTGACAAACTAGACAAACCAACTGTGACAACCCCCAGTACAGACCCTCTAGACGATATGCCCTTGGGTGCAGAATCACCGGATAATGCATCCCTGAACCAGGAGGCCGAGTACCTGATGCTAAGGATAGATTCTGTGTGTACTGACGTGGCAGTTAGTACTTACGGCACTGCTGTGCAGCTAGGCCTTAAAAGTATCAATGTCATCGACAAGTTTCACACAGGTAAGTAAGTGATAAGAGAACTAAATTTGCATGTGAAAATTGAATTTCAGGAAGATATTTTGACTCTAAAGTTGAATTGGCTAAAAGTGATTGCATTATAGTCAGGGACAGAACTATAGGTATGTAGGCGACCAATTCCACTTCTTATGCAGTTGGCCGATTCAAAGAGAATCTTGTCACCATTGAATAATTAAATAATTTGAGCGTGACTGTGAAGAGGAAGTACTCTCCCAAGTGTTAAATTGCTCAAAGCATTGAAGGCTGACTCAGAGATTTCCAGATGAGGGCACCCTCAATTTTCTAACAAATCCTGGTTTTTTTGCATGTATATAATGCTTATCCACATACCAATCACTGTGTGAAATAGCAAAGCTCAATTCAATGTCCTTCATATAGAAAATCACAACTTTGTAACAAAATTCCAGATCCAGAAATTTTGTTATACACATTAATGCTATGGTACTACAATACTGCATGTAAATGTTGAAAAATGAAAAATCTGTTTCACCTCAAACTTTGGAATTGAGCCATTTGGGAGAATATCTTTAGTTCTAGTTGACTATTTCTAATTAATAAACAAAAAAATTATATTTTAAAATTTCTGAGTCGGCCTTTAAGTTGATTAAGACACAAGTAGCTACCTAATGAGCTAGTCCATTTCAAATCAATTCACCCCGTGGAAGAGCTTAACCTAAATCCACAAGTATCATATTCTAAACCAATTCAGGTATGAACATTTGGACTGTTATGTACTTTTTGAGTATACTGCTTAATATTTCAGGACCTGATGGTGCTTATTTACATCTACTTAGCTCTGCTGCCAAGTCTGAGTTAATTTCAATACTGTATAGGAAGGTAGGTGTATAGTGAATTGTAATGTATATAATTGTAGATGTATAAAGTAAATGGATATTTCAAGAACCCTAGACCCAAACTACACTGATAAGTACCAAATAGGCAGGCCCCATAACACAGAATGATATCAGATCCCTAATATGGAAATTTGCAGCTGATTAAACTACTCGATTTATGCCACCCCTGGTGTTAATTTCATGTAATTTCTGCTTCTATATTATTCTACTGTGTCTGGAAAGTAAACATAGGTCTTTATCTTACCTGTATTTCCTCTAAGTTAGTCTTTACCATCAGCTTGAAGTTTTAAACATGTGAGCGAGAGGTGGTCCGGTTGCTTGTGGTATTCTGTCATCATTGTCAGTGCCGCCAAAGCGGCTTGGAACTGTTGGTCTGGTGTTTGCGATGTGAGCTCCAGTTATTCAGGAAACTTGATCATTTGCTGTGTGAGGCACCTGGAGCAATGAAGCTTTGGGTTTTGTTAAACAGACGGAGGGATTTTAGGCATGAGCCATTATATTTCCAAAGAAAGCTGAAGATCTCTCGCCCTCCTGCTTCGAAACACCTTTTCAACTTTCGCAAACTGCGTGATATAGACATTGGTGCTTTCAAGAAGGATATCGCTGCTTCCGCTCTTGTAGTGGATCCATCTAATGACATTGAATCATTGAGTAAACAGTTTGACAATGTAATGTCCAACTTATTGGATAAACATGCTCCAGAGGTCTCCAGGTGCGTCACTTTAAGACCTCATGCTCCCTGGTATGACAACTCTCTTCGTGACGCAAAGCGAGAACGCCGTAAAGCAGAACGACAGTTTGTGAAGTCTCACCTTGAAGTTCACAAACAGTTGTACAGAGATAAATGTAAGGCTTATTCGGATATGCTAGAATCGGCCTAATCTACGTATCACACGTCTCAATTCAAGGACTGCGACCAGAAACAACTGTTCAAAGCTGTGGACAAAATGTGCGCCTCTCATTCAGAGAAAATGCTACCTGCTCATAACAATGCGGAAAAATTGGCGAATGACTTTGCCGATTTTTTTCAAGATAAGATTCAGAAAGTCAGGGATAAACTGGATTTTATTCCATCTCGTCCTACGTTGCCATCTGAAACAATGAGTTCTGCCTCCTTCAGTAACTTTCACGATGTATCTGATGATACCATTCGTCGCATTGTTATGGAGTCGCC
>JAMKCH010021331.1:0-20723 GCA_023653785.1 Ophioderma brevispina | reverse complement strand
CAACATAAGCTTAGCTGCTGCATCATACACGCAAGAAGAAGAAGAATATAACCTTGCTCGCCATGCTCTTGAAAGACACAATACTATACATGGAATACCCAGATTGTTCATGATAGCGACGTTGGAAGCTGGTAAGTTCATTTGAGAGCCCTATGTTCTGTCACAAAAGTTTTTTAAGGATAAGGGACCCGCACAAATGAAACAATCCGTTCCAACATCTACATACTGGCCATCGCTTTTAATGTCAGTGGATTTACTGAACACAAACCCACCCAATTTGTGAGCATGGCTATTCCCTGCCCCTTGGACCCCCCCAAGGATTGATGTAATTGAAATTCACTAATATTACAATGACCAGTCAGACACATTTTGCAAATACTACTGCCCTAGTCGGGATGAATGCCGTATTCTGCCACCACACATCCTTCAACATGCAGTTTATTCCGTTGAGGCTGCCAAATTCATAGGGTTGGTGGCACAATACAAATTCTGTCAAGATTTGGCTGCCCAGCAACAATATTGCCATTAGCTCTCCAGTTAGTGAAAAGCTAGGGGATAGTATTTTAAGTTTGATTCTCCAATTAGAGTGTGGTCTTTATGACATGGATCCATTAGTTCACACTAACCCATGGAAACCTTGCCTTCATACTAGTCCCTTCTGAGCATGAATCCTCCTTATGTACAATTCTCATAATGCCATTAACTTAATCAATGGCGGAGTCATGCCAAAATAGTGTGTGACTGATATGACAAAATTTATGTCTCACATTCTCACATTAATTTTCAGGCTAGGCGCAAAATATTACCTGATCGATCCACCTTGAAAGTATTCCTTAGAGTGTTTATCAAACCACAGGATAATCGAAATAACTTCATCAACTTTTTATGAAGTGAAAAATTAATGAATTTCAAGACTTGTACTAAGAGTCTGACCCGTGACTAAGTCCTGATTTTGTTGCCAGGTGCTTAATGAAAGCTTTAGCTTGTAATTTACAATTGGAATATTAGCTGGTGTCTAAAGGTAGAAGATGTTTAGCGAAAGCACCGTGTTATATGAATATTGGAGGTGACATGTTGTCATTGGTCGAAATTTGAAGGCTCCACAAAATGTCACAGCTGATACCACATGTTTTGGGACTTCACATATAGCTAGTTCAAGGCAAATGCTGTTAAAAGAACGGTCATGTCAGTCCCATTTCTTGGGACTAGGCATTACACAAAACACATGTCCACATGGTCCTATAAAGTTGGGTTTTTTGGAAATATTTTGTATTGTACAACCACCCAATGAATTTCGCAGCCTCAACGGAAATTAAACACTGTATGTTGAAGGATGTGTGGCAGAATGTAATAGCTACAGGACCGGAAGGATAAGCAGAGAGAAGTGCCCTCAATAGTTGATTACCTAGGCTGATGAATTGTCCTTTGCGATGATTGCGTGTACATACGACCCGTTTTTCAAGAGGGTATTAAGGATTTTCCACTAAATTGTCATAACAAGCTAAAAACATGAAAAAACTGGCAAATTGGAAAGTAGCAAACCCCCAACTATAAATAATTCAATACTATTACAGAATCTCAATTGAGATTTATATTCTCATAATATGCAACAGGGTCTTACAATTATGATCACAGGTTACTATAACAGAAGTGGTCATTTGGCGATGGTTCAGAGCTCAGGGACACGACGACACACCAAGTCCAAACATTGACGTTCAGTTAGCAACGCAGCTTTTTCCGGATTCGGGTTAAAATACTTTAATAAGGCCATTTCCTAATAACATTTAATTTACATTTTCTTGAGAAAAACTTCTTTGGTATTGTCGTTTTTTTTTCAATATTTTTTGGCTGAAATTTTTGTCACTACAATTTATATGGGAAGAATCTTGCCTTTGCTTTTATAAGATGCTAAATGAAGGCTTATAGCCCAAATGGAAGCGCGAACACTATAATATATGCTAGAGGTATGAAAACAGCAGGGCCTAAAAAACGCAGTCAGAATGATTATTTTAGAATTAGGGTGGGGCCTATAATGTTTAAGATCATCTGTCCTACTCTTATTTGATGCAGCTTGATTCCCTGAGCATTTTGACACAAATTTGTTGGTCAAAATCGGCCAACACAATGCGAAGGTGCCCGCCAAAAATCAAATTTGAGGGGAGGAGGTCTGAAGAGGGTCTGAAAATGATAATGTGTCCGTTACTGGAATTACAACCACATTTTGGCAATGGACGGGTTAATTTTTATGTTTGTTGAAGGTCAGGAATCCATTTGATGAATTCCGTCAGATTTCGATTTTTCGTTTTCATAAAATTCGCCGTTTTACGTAAAATTAGCCACGAGGAACGCTTTGGCCGCCACGCCCAACCTTTACCCATTTTGAGATATTTGTTCTGTGTAAGAATTGAAGATAGCCGTACTAAAGTTATTCTGAATTTCAGCACATCCTCTTTTGCGTTTGGTCACAGTGTCATTTGTTAAATTTTATTATATACTTGGCAATGTCCTGAAGTTTGTGGTATTTGTCCCCGTAAAAACAAGCTATCCTGTAGATTTTTGTTTCTAACACAAAACCTTTCTACAGTTCCAGTTTTACTTCTCCTTGGGGTTCAGATATCATCTGAATTTGTCATGGAATGACCAAGTGTCCAGCGTTACTAAGAAGTGCAATCAATGTGGGCTTCCTCAGAACAGTTGTTGGCACCAAACAACAGATATTCTTCTCACTCTTTATTGTTCTCTTATGTTGCCATTATTGATTTTTGCCGCCAGTTTTTGGTATGTACATCGTAACAATCATAATAAATAATTTGGAACCATCCAAAGGAGGGCTTAACCAGATTTTCTTGTCTGAGAAGGGGTGATCAATCATATGAAGGACGTCTGAAACAACTTAATATCATGAACTTAGCCAACAAACGGAAATACCTCTCCCCTGTTTGCCGCAACTTGTCTTTTTACTACTATTTTTCATTCATTCTGCAACTGTCTGTAAACTCCCGTCATTCCAGTAATGATTGCTTTTAATGATCCATATAACTCCAAAAAACCGATAGTTTCAAGTTTACCATTCTTGTCACATTTCCCCCGTATGTGGGCTGAGCTTCCTGCGTCCAGTAAGAGATGAGTTTCATTGTTTATCGCAGTAAAGGACATTTTTTAGAAAACGTCTGCAAAAAAACATTCACTGAAATAAGCTTTGAAGAGTGTGGAGCTGGAATTTTATTTTATTAAATGTTATTTTAAAATTTGTTGTCTGCAGTCTGCCATATCTTCTTGCATTTCCCAACATGGTCTGCTTTTTTGTGAGGGTGGGGGTTAGGGACTATTAAGTTAGTTAGGGTGGGGTGTGTGGGCATCTGGTAGGTATGGGTTTTGGTGGTTGTGGTTAATGGTATCTGACATGTTGGGTTTTTGTTCAATGACATATGGCGTCGATTTCTGATTTTTAAATAAACTTAGTGGCCAATATTCAAAATAGTTGTATTTATCAATTGTGTTGTGCTTTGCCTCAGCGAGTCGGAGGAATCACATCCTTTGGATGACAGTGGTTTCTTGCTCCTGATTCCCTCCTGGCAGGCTCACTGACGACAATTTTAATTGTACTTTTATATTTCTTTTTCTTGATATGTTTGTATATTGTTCAATTTGGATGTTCTTAGCCGACCGATATGTAAATAAAAAATAAATAAATAAATATTGAAAAAACTAGGGTTTGTGTAAAAGTTTGTTGACCTACACAAAACCTATGGCACAAAATTGCGTAATGTGTAATTCCAATTAAAGGGGCTGCCACAGCGAAACCGTTTTAGTTTAAAAAAGACAAATTTCTGGAGTAAGGGGGGGGGAGTAGGTACTATCAATTTACCTTTAGGGGATAAGTTTTCATGATTGCAATAAGAAAGCGCCTTAGATACCAAATGGGCTAAAAGTCATCTATAATTACAGTAATTGAACAATTATCTTTTCGACCCTCTTCAGACCCCCTTAAATTTCTGTTTTGGGTGGCACCTTCTCATTTTTTGACGATTTTGACAGATTGTGGTCAAAATGCTCAGGGGATAAAGCTGCTTCAAATAGAGTTAGGACAAAAATGATCTGAAATATCATTTTTCTCCCCTGTATAACCCACCTCTATTTAGAATACACTTCTGGTCTTGGGGAAAAGTTTACTTTGTAAAGGAAACCTGATGAGAATGTATGTTCTTTATCGCGGTTTCGTCCAAGTAAATACGCCGCATATCAGATGACATGGGCAAGTTTGAACCTTTTCATTTCTTTTCAGTTATTTCATTTTTGTTGGGACATTTTAAATTACTGTCAGTCCACAAGTAGCAATATTCAACCAAAACAAAACAATCCAAAAAACAAAGTAAAACAAAACAAAACCAAAACACCAAAAAGAAAGCAAAATGGATGTAAAATTTCAGATTTATCTTTTTTTTGGAAGATTTCATCTTTGTTAATTAAATGAAATATCATTTTGCAAAATATCCAATGAAGTGAAAATAGAACTCGACAAAAAATAGCCAAGGGGAAAAATTTAAGTACGATTTTCATGAAAACAAACTAAACAAAATAATGATTCTTTTTGTTTTGAAAACATGCTCGATGTTGTGAGTTTTGAAAACATTATGTATAGATAGCCTAATTTAGAATTTAGGTTTTATATAAAAACCACAAGTAGATAAATACAGGTTATTTGTAGTATTTGAATAATGTATATTGTACTTGGCGAATATTCTAAACTATGAACAAATTTGCTCTTCTCATACAGTGATCACATTGATGGTGTGAACGTGAATCGGCAAAGCACGAATTTCATTTTAGAGTGAAATTCGTCTTAAAGGAGTGAACTTCGTTTTCAATAGTTAAAATTAATTTTAAATGGTAAATTTTTACTTTTAAATTGATAAATTTCACTGTAATAGATTAAAAGTAATGAAATTCACTCTCAAAAGGATGGAATGTACCTCCAAAACAGACTATTATGTAGGAGCTCACTCCTGACTAATTTTTCAATCTTGTGACACAATTGGAATAAATGTAATTTTTTATACCCAAAGTTACAAAAAAAAAAGGTCAAATTTGATGTATCCCCTGACAATTTCCTGTCTAAATGCTAACTATATTTTAATTGTACTGTCCTTTTCTCTTTCATTCACTCCGTTTGGAGTGTAATAAACTGAGGCAGGCCCATAACCATGGGTGGGCGGCGGGTCATCTCCCCAATTCCTAAAAGTCCACCCAAAAAATATACATAGAATCAAAAGGCCACAAAAATAGATTTTGCGTGCTAGCGAGGCCAAATTTAGGGGCTTTAAATATATGCTTTTTGTGGAAAAAAAGGTCAAAGTAAGGTAAAATTCCACTTTTGCCAATTCGCCTCAAGGTGATGCCACATTTTTTGGGAAACATCGCCTTTTTTGAAAAATCTCCCCCCCCCCCCATGGTTACGGGCGACTGTAGGCACTGATTTCATTCTTTTTCCAAAAGTTTAACACTTGCAAACTGCATATCGTCAAATGACTACCCACTCCATTACCACATTAACAGCACAGCACTTGTGATAACATAGCTGACAAAATAAGTATATATTACTTAGTCCTTTGTCAACGACGTCGGTTAAAGAATTCGTGGATGGGGGGGGGGGGTGGGTGAACCTCAAGAGGAGTCTTGTCAAAGACGCGTTTTACAAATTCGTGGGATGGGGGGGGGGGGTGGTGAAACTTCGAGAGGTTCGCAACGAGTCTTTGGAATTCACCCAGCTTTGAGCCTCCGGGCAAGTCCCCGACTTTTGGCATTCGGGTACGCCCACTGGTAATGATTGACATTTCATCATTCAACCTCACGCGGGACCCTCACTGACCACCTGCAAGTATTTACCTTGCGCGCGCGCGGTGAAATGGACTGAATACATACACCTATTAAAACCCCGCTGTGGGCCTCGGGGTGACCATGTCTGCAGATATAAAGAGCAACATTTTTGATACTGGGGATTTAAGATCTATATATCAAATCATCTCATATTTTTTGCTTTATTTCCCCAGTTTGTCCTGAGTCTAAAACATATTTGCCCGCTAGCATACTAGCACAAAATCACTGTTTTTTACAACTTTTTTTTTCTCTCCGTTTCTTTCCTCTTCCTCCACCCTCTTTTCCTGTCTTGCTTCAGTTTCCTTCCACGGTTATATAATTCTTTCGTTATTTCGACATCCTTCTCCCCTCGTCTTTCTAGATTCTCTTTTTGGCATGTTTTTAATTTCTCCTTATTGTTCTTTCTCTTGTTCCGTGTTTTTTTTCTCACCACCTCCTCTTTCCCTTACTCATTTCATGTGGTTCCTTGTCCTTAAAGGAACTATGGTGATTTTTGGAGAAACAATTCAATGGTTTCGATTCAATTTAAACAAACCTAGGTTTCCATTTAAGGCGTACTCGAATTTTGAAATATAATTCTTGTTAATTGAACAATAATTAAAGATAGTCACCTAAAATCTCGAATTGTATTTTTCGTTTTTACATGCAGTTAACATTTATATAGGACACTGGTGTAAAACCAAAATTCGGGGTAATCTCGATATTCCGAAGGTTAGTTATTACGAAAATTCGCTATTACGAATCTTAAAAAGATCCGCTTTTCGATCTTAAAAAAAGTTCGCCATTCCGAATTTAAAAAAAAACTTCGCTATTTTAAAATTTACTTTTTTCATATTGGAGCAACGAACATGATTAATTTATATGGATACCCGAAGAAATCATTACCACTATTTAATTATAAGTATTTTTTATTTCTATGTTAATAGAAAAAACAAATTGAAATAACAAAAAATCGCACAACAAGAGACACAATCAAATGTTTTGGCACCTTAACCCTACCCTAAACCCGACCCTAAACCTAACAAACCTAATCCTATAACCTAACCCGAATACGCTAACCTACCTAAACTAAACTTGATGTATATAAGTTGTCTACTTCAATCATTGTTTTTTTTAAAAAATCGGAAATCAAACTTTCTGAAATTCGGATAAAACACGGTATCTGGTTTTCCGGATATCGACCTTTTTAGCTTTATTCGAAAAAACGAAGCTTTTTTTCATATCGTAATAACAACTTTTTGAAATTGGGAATTGTTAAGCCTTTTTATGATTCGGATAGCGACCCTTGTTAAAATTCGCATAGCTAACCCTTTTTCATTTTCGGAATAGAAACGCTATTTTCGTGAATAGTACCCCTTTAGGATTGCGAAAGCGACTGCTATAAAACGCGTGTTCGGAATAATGAACAGCATTCCATTCCTCCCATGAAAATCTGAGTCAAGCCTTTAATTAACAAACTGTGGTGAAATTCGCATTCAGAAAAAACTGATTTTTTATAAAAAAACGGGTCATGGCTTAAAAAGAAAAAAAGATCATTTCTATAAAAAAAAAGTTTTCAACAAGACCTGAATCCGAAAAATGCATGCTTTTTTTTGGTTCTTTCAAGAAAGTTGATCGATTCGGAAACACTTGAGGTTTTAAAAAGCGTAAAACACAGACATTCAGAATTTACTGGGTTCAATTGAGTTTTAACAAAAATAAAATTAACAAGGCAAAACAAACAATCGGTAACAAAAAACCCCAGTTTTTTTCGATTGAAACCCATCAATTCGAAAATCCCGCTCGACATGGTAAATATTAAGTTTAGTTGTTAGTTCAAGGATGCAATTCTGCTTCGAAACTTGGTTAATATTTTTCCACAACTTTTTAGATGACAACCAGATTTTCATTATGATTAAAAAAAATAAAAACTTTTTCCAAATTAAAAGGAACCAATTTTTCAACGGTTTTCACTACTATTTACAGTATTTGCTGAGTTCCTCCCCAAAACTATTTACCGCTGCCAATATTTACGTATATTGAAAAAAAAACCGATTTCCGTTACAAAGAATAAGGGCATTGAATGAAAGATTTTCTTATTCGTTTTTTTTTTCAGAATTAGTAAATTTTGAATTATTGAAACCACATTTGTTCGATCTATAAATGGTTAAACGATCTATTATGCAATTTGAATACATCTTTACTAGACAGAAAAAATTTCTGACGTGGATTACACGACATCTACGATAAAATCATTTAAACTGATGAGGTCTACAACTTCATCTAAAAGTTTTGGAAACACACATTTGTCATATTGATTTGTAAGCTCAAGCAAATACCAAATCGGGCCAGATCCATCAAAATATGGTGAATATCCAACGTTTTGAGAAATACCTTTTCAGTGAGGAACTAGGTTTAGATGTCGGAATTCAAGAAACATAGAAAAAACTGAGTTCAGTAGTTATTACTCGAAAAAAACTTTAGTCGTTGCGATGAAATCAACCACTCGAGTCATTTTCTGTCAAGCATCATATTGAAATGACCCCTAAATGAGTCAATTTCAATGACCCTAAATAGTCATATTTGACCAAAGGATGTAGTTGTAATCACTATGTTTGGGGTTACTTTCTTTACAGATTTTTCTGGCACCCCGATTAACCAAATAACTATTAAATATCATTTTTGACCCAAGAGGGTTATTTGTCTAAACATATATATTTCAACCCCAATGGGGTTATTTTAACCACAATTTGGGGTCAATTTTGACATTAAATCCATCGGGTCAAATGGCTTTTATTTTTCAAAACCGTCTGCGATTCCAAACACGTGCAGGTTTTCAAGAAGAAAACACAGTTTAACATAATGGTCCAAAACTGTTAGAGAAATTAATTGAAAAAATCAATCGATACGAAAAATACCAGCACACTTTTTCGAAGCTGTCACCAGTCATAGGCACACAACAGAATCTGGCTTTTTTTCGAGATGACAAACAGCAACAGGCTTGTCAATACGAATGAAGATCGATTTCTGAATTAAAGGAAAAATCATTTTTTCAAGGTGTTTTTTTTTTGTTTCTATAAAGAATATATTTTTATATGAAAAACTAAAATGAAATAACGTTACGGAATTATGATGGATTCGCAACCAAAATGTTTTAAAATAATAAATGGTGAAAATTACAACTAAACATTTAAACCACAATACCAATATATTTTTTTTTTTTTTTCCTTCTTAACTTTCCCTCTGAAACTGACTTTTTTTTAGAGAAAAACAACATTTTGTGTTTTCCGTTTATTATGAATTAAATGCTGCAATCTGCCTTGACGTGAAATAATGCATGGGGAGGGCTTTTATTATTCGCGATAATATAACCTGGTGGAGGTAGCAAAGCCGTTTCACTAGTGACGGCGCCAGCTCGGACACCTCCCCCCCCCCCCCCCCTCCAGATAAAATGACGAGTTGGCAAAAATCAGTGATTTGGGGGCAAAACCTCACAAAATTCTGGCATAAAAGATATGATTTTGGTCCAAAATAAGTAAAATCATAAATATGCATTTTTTTCCCCAAAAGTTCGCCCTTCACTGCAAAAAGTGGGGTGTTAACTTTAACACATGGGCGTTAATTTTAAACATTAATAGTGGCCAAGATATTAATACAATAACAATTGAAAGGTGGAAATTTCTGGGAAACAAGCTGAAATTCAGAATTGGTGCCGAAATGTGTCTAGAATAATAAACTAAACGAAAGTCCCCAAAAAGCCTCTTTGTGCATTTTCACAGACTAGGGGGAAAGTTTGTACAAAGGGGTAAATTACGAATTATTTCATTTCCTTAAATGTGTTTCCAACATTTTTGTCATGTCCCACGATTAGAAAATGTATAGTTTTGCCCTATCTGTGGCTTGTAGTTTAATAACTATAATGGAAAAAGCTCATGTCATCCTGGGGGTAATTTTTCAGAATGGTCGGATTCTTCTGAAAGATTTGTCAAATTCTTCATCTAGTTGTACATGAATACCAACCAACTGATATTTAAACAGGTGATGGTCATTAACTTGCAAACTTACAGGGCCAGTGTGACTGGGTTCTACAGGGTCTATGGGAGGTTCCCCCCCCCCCCCCCCCCCACTGCTTTCTTTCTTCTTCCTCTATTGTCATATTGAATCCATGTAGTTGATTTGAATGAACATTTTCTGTTTAATATGACCTACGAGCAATTTGAATCGGGTTTTCATGAAATTGGATCATTTTTGAAATATTTACCTTTCCCCCAGGATGACCATGATTATTTAGGTCTGTAGTACTTAAAACTACAGTTTGTAGATAGGCAACTATACTTTTATGATCCGTGGGACCTGCCAAACTGTTTGAACACATTTAAGGACAATCCTAATATTATGTATTTTACCCTGTACAAACTTTGCCCCTGCCTTATTCTGTCAAAACCACGCCCAAAGAGGATTTTATGGGACGTTTTAGTATGGTTTATTCTAGACCCATTCCGCACCAATCCTGACATTTTCAGCTTGTTTACAGAAATTTCCACGTTAAACTAAAATTCTTGGCCTATAGGGGACTGATCAATTAGGGGACTGTACCTACTGGTTTACAAAAACAAATACACCTTTCGAGTTAATTAACACCATGTTAGCGTTATATTAACACCAAAGTTGGTGTTACCATTATGATATGACACTGTTTGGTGTTAATTTTACACACATCGGTGCTAATTTATTTTTTTAACACCGCCGGTGCCCACCATGATACCACTGGGGCTAATTTAAGACCTCTCCTAGACACGGACATGACCTTCTGGTGTTAATTAACACGAAACTTTGGTGTTAACGTTTTTATTTGTATCATCTGAACATTTTTAGTAGAAAACTTGATGTTTTTGTTGTTTGCTTCTATTTGCAACTGCTTACCTACCTCTAACGTTTCATAAGTCAATCCAACCAAAATACATAATTATAATTGTGCAGTAACACCTAGCGTGTAAATACTAAATTTCAACAACAGAAACTACAAAACAACGGAGCAAGCTTTACACCGACTTTGTGTTAACAAACATGTTAACACAACCCCCCATTTTTTTTGCCAGTGCCCCCCTCCCCCCATGACTTTGACCGCCCGCAGTTGGCCCAATAACATCAACAATCCAGGCGGTGGCGGCCAAGTTCATTCATACGCAAAACTGCCGAACGAGTCATTGGACGAGCCTGAAAAGTGAAGTCACTGTGCGCGTTTATAAATAGATCAGTGAGTGGCGAGTGGGAATTTTCCCGTACGGAGTCGCGAAAACCGACCTAAATTGCCTTGCTTTAGTCGGTGGTGCATAATTGTGCTGCAAAACTATCACCACATCTTTTTAAAAGACCGGACATGAGATGATTGCTACATGCAGATCAACGAATCATTCATTCCACTGGTGCTAGGCTAACTGGTAAAACGCTCAGTGGCCTGGTACATGGTCCGCAGCTATAAATAGGCGGTGGACCTGCGATTGAACATGAGGTCAAACCATCAGCCTCGTTCAATGGATACCGTTTGTAACACGTATTCATACAAAAAAAATACTTAGACTGGAGTTTATTCTTCAACCTCCAACGGATTTTGAGTGGAAAAATATGGATAATTCAACATATTTTCGACTTTAGATTATTTTGTCAACGTTTTCGGATTAACGTGCTAAACCTATGGGAACGGCAAAAACGACGCGATCTTGGCCGGCCCCCCTGACAAATCGCAACAAATCCAACATCCATTGATTCCCTTCCTCCCCCTCCCCCGTTTGCTTTCCTAGGGGTTATCATATCACGACCCTTTCCTTTTTCTTAAAATCCGTTCCAAATAATATTAGTTTACATACCCCTTGATTTTTACAGATAACGTTTATATTGTAATGTTATATTGTAAATTTTTAATTTGTAATTTTTAAAAGCTATCCAATCCATTGATATCCCAAACAAACCTTTTTAATCGATTTGTATGTACAATGCTAGCCTCCCTATTGTCCTTGCGTACGCGTACCTATCATCACCGAGCGGTGCGTATCACCTTCTCAGAGGTGTCCTAGCCTTATCAATTGTCAAAGGGGCAGACGATCTGCCACGCCTCTATTTTTAAAATGTATTGATGCTTCACAATTGTCAATATCATTGGCTGTTGAAAATAGCCATTCCTTTTTTGGAAGCCAGCTTCGAGGCAAAAAGCTTTCTCCCTCGTCGAGGGAGAAATTTAGTACACCTGGTCTATGACAGCCGGGCTATTTCGAGGATGATATTCGACTGAATTCACAGAACCTTGTTACCCAAGTTGTCCCTTATATCTTGATAGTGACCCGGTCGTTTATCTCTTTCATACGTAACACAGTTACATGGTCTGTACCACAGACTAATATTATCCGGCGGTCTGTTCTTCTTTTCAAATCCAGCACGTCCTCCACAGACTTGGGGGTTACAGTGGGTTAGGCTCAAGATATCACTAACTCTTGTTGAATACTTAGAGAGTAAAAGATGAATACTGTTTTCGTTTTGGCCATCTTAGGGGGTGTCGCATTATGGAGGGCATCCCACTAATTTGTTTTAGAAGATTATTGCTTATGTCATGAATACCCACTACTCTCAAGTTTTCGTGTGATTTTATTTCTCAAAATTTCACCAGGAATGTATTGATATTAACAAGAATAAAGTCTTTAAAGAACCATCGCTGAGCGAGGATGTTAGTACTGTACTTTATTCATGTTAGTGTACATACTTGAGGTCAAGGAAACCCCTTATAATTTAGCGAGATTATATAACCACCTTATATATTTTCGGGCCATCAACAATACTACTCATTCATCAACCTTTAATTTTGAAATACCTGGGTTTTGGAAACGACAGCCTTTATACCGCCATATCCATTTCATAGGTGAGTGCCCCCCTGTTATGATTGTTCAGGCATGCGGACACTGTAGTTTATCAATCAAAAAGATTGTAAATATTTTAACCACAGGCCATTGCACCGAGATTACAAAATTCAAACTTACAGGAAACAGGTTTTAAAACAACGCTTGTCACTACGAGGCAATGAAGTATCAACTCCTATTGCACAGTTCAATAGCTTTCATTCACAAGTGTATTTAGAAAACACACCCCCTGAGTTTTGTGTATAATATGATACCTAGAATACACAAGATCAGTTCAAGTTAATGCATGTACAAGTACAACCCACTGAACTGTGCCTTTGGTTGATGAGCATATTGTAACTTATGGCATTGTACACATAATGGTACTTTCAAGACCATGGGTCAGGTTATCCATTACGTGTCAATGAACTGAGAAGTTATCCACTGTGATGGGTGGGCTGTCATCTAATCAAAAGTTTTGTTTCTAGCTGCTTAGGAAATGTAAATGAATTTCCTAGTAGGCATACACAATGTCCTTAATTCTTAAAATAATTGGAACCGGAGGACTTTGTACTGCTACATGAGACAACTACCCAACTCTGTGCATGACTGTGATATTCTGCCAATCATTTGCTTGCTGCACATATGCTAGGGTAATTTGTAATGTTGTGGCTTTTATCCACTCCGACTTTATACCATCTTCGATGAAAAAAAACAACAACTAGAATTGCAGTTCTGTGTCGTATATAAGGTTTGGTATTAAATGGTTCAGATATTTTGTTGGCAAGTGCAGTACAAATATTCAAAAACGTTGTTAAAGCCATCAGCAATACTTTTTGTTATCAGAGACTGTTTCTCCATTTGTATTTGTAAAAAATCTGGAAATTGAGGTTTTTTATTACGACCCAACAGATTATTTAAAGTTTTCCACATTTCCTTAGGATTATCTCTCAGGGATTTGAAGCGGAAAAAACGTGCTTGTGAGCGTACGTGGGTGTCTTCAAGACTTGAAGTACACAGACAACTAACTGTATAAAGATGCATGTTGTATCTACAAGCAGTCACTTGAGCAAGCCAAAGCGGAATATCACAAGTCACAGATAAATGACTGTGGACAAGGCAAATTGTTTCAACTTGTCGACAGAATGTTAGCCGCAAACCCTTCAAAGATCCTTCCGGCACACGACTCGGTTAAGGAACTCACAGATGACTTCTCTCATGTTTTTCCAGACAAGATCAAAAAGGTTAAACAAGATCTAAATTGTCTCTTTAGATGCATTTTCGGCTGATGATGAAGTGAAAAACATGCTCCCTGACTGAATTTTTTGTTATGGTCGGCAGGAAGCAATACATAAGATCATCATGGATTCGAGGGCCAAGTCTTGTGGCCCTTGACCCTATCCCAACATGGCTTTCTGAAAAGCTGTATTGACTCTTCTCCCAGTTATCACAGACATCATCAATTGTTCCTGTAACATCTGGTCAGGTACCGAGATCTTTCAAGGTAGCACATCTTACACCACTCATCAAGAAGGCTAATCTCGACAGTAACTGTCTGAAAAACCTTTCGCCAGTGGGTCAAATCTTCCTTCCTGTCAAAAACTACCTGAGCGATGTGTTGTGGGTCAACTGAGTGACTACCTGGAGACCAATGAGCTTATAGTAAACAGACAGTCTGCATATCGTAAATCCACCACTCACGGAGACTGCTCTTGTCCGGTTCACCAGTGACATTTTGGCAGATGTTGATAACACGGGGGATGTTGTCTGGTCCTCCTCGACTTAACAGCCGCATTCGATACAATAGATCATACGGTACTACTAACTACTTCCGAAGTTGAACCGTTTTGCTATGGAATATCTGGTACAGCTGCACATGAGTGGTTCAAGTCATACCTTTCAGACCGTGTTCAATCTGTGGTCATTGATGGAATTTCATCGAGCTTTCTTCCCTTGAATGATGGTTCCCCCAGGGCAGTTTTTGACCTCATGGATTTACAGTGTTCACTGGCACACTGGAAGAATATTATTAGATCCATGATGGCATTCGCTTTGGTGTATCCGATGACACTCAACTGTATATGATCATTAATGCTGCTGAAAAGGATCATGCAAATTCTGCAACTTGAGCACTGTAACTCGCGATGTGAAGCAGTGGATGATATCGAATCAGTTTAAAATTAAATTATGGAAAAACTGAATCTCACATTACCTCCCGATTGCAACAACATCACACCATTACATTCTCTCAAATTGGATCCACAGTGTAATGCTGTCCTCTAAAAGCACGCAAATTAGAGGTGTCGTCATAGACAATCACATCACATTCTCTTCACTTTAAACAGTATATGTCAATTCGCAAATATTGCTCTCAGTAAGATCGGTCAAATCCGCAGTTCTAAATCGCAATTCTGCAGAGAAGCTTGTAATGCAATTTGTCAGTTCACAAGACTGGATTCTTGCAACGGCTTACTTTAAGGGCCTACGCGGAGAGCGTGGGATTTGTAAACTGCATCATCAGAATGCGCTGCAGCAAGGATGGTAGCACTTGTAAGAAAACATCACATAATCAACCGTTTCTTCAAGAGCTACATGGTTACCAGTGAAAAAGAGAATCGAGTATCAGGTTCTGCTCTCACCTACAAAAGCCTTGCCTGGCCTTGCTCCACAATACATCAGTGAAATGTTGCACGAGTACATAACCACGCGTTATTAAAGGTAGGTCATCAATCACAACAACTGTTTGAGACCAGTTAGAGCATCAACATCATACGGCAGAGACTTTGCAGCAGCTGCACCTATACTTTGAACAGAATTCCCATATCATTGAAAATGCCAACCTGTCGACAAGTTTTAAGTCAAAACTTAAGACCTATCTTTTTTAGATCATGTATCTGATTTTGTTATGCAAATATGCTCTTTTGTATACATTTGTACATTCATTGCTATCTGCTGCATACTTGTGTGCTTTTTTGTTGGGTACATTCTGAAATCACTGTTTCTCACAGATGTGTATGTATTACGAATATTTTAACTTTTTATTTGTAAATGCTTGTATCTTTGTGAATGATTTCATTGTATTTTGGTCTTTTTAACTAAGTACATTCTTGTTTCAATAATATTCGTTTTTATCTTACATTATGTTTTATTTGCTATGTAAAGCGCAATGAGGCATCTGCGATGCATATTGCGCTATATAAATGTTGGATTATTAGATTATTTTTGATTTCGTTGAATTTTAGTGGTGATATGATTTTTTTACTAAGACGGAGATGTAGGTTTAGATTATTACGGTATGTAGGTATTTTAAGTTTATTGTAGGAGTTGGTTTGGAGATATACGTTTTGTAAAGCTTATCTTTAGTTTTAAGTGATTTAATTAGACATGCGAGTTGTGTTTTTAGGTGTATTCGTTTTAAAATTTGTTTAGAATCGTATTGGACAGTGGATATCATAAAGTTCAGTAACTTTATTATTAAATTGTTTTATAGGCCTCCTTGGGTCAGCTTATGAGCATAAATTGCCCAATTAAAGGAGATTGCCGATTATAAGTCTTATTTTTTTTATCGGTGATATAAAGGCCTTCACCCCAAAAACCCATCGCAAAAGTTTCACGCCGATATTTCAACACCCGTTTTGATGTGAGAGCTAAAAACGTGATTTTATACCAAGAGTGCTGTGTAAAATTAATATGGTAGATCCCCAAAATGGTTGGGAAGCAGGGGTAATATGCTAGTCCCTGAGATTGTTATCGCAAAACCCGAAGGCATGCAAGATCCCTGCACACATGGCAAATATCTCGCAAGAATTCGTGGTCCTGATGAAGGCATGATAACAAACACAGTCTCTCGTCTCGCATTAGTCGTATATTCCACTAACTTGAATTTAAAGAAAATGTGACAAGATTATGTATAGAAGTCTAAATTTACTAGGCCAGCAACGTTTCTTATTATTACGCACAATAACGAGACTATCGACATGAAGGCCCTAATTTGAATATTCTGATTATTGCAGGTGAACATGTTAATGGCAAATAACCGAATGCCTTTTAAATTAGCCTGGACCCTAAAACTAGGTCTCGTCAATCTAATGTGTAACACAAATTCTATCACAGGCAAAGAGCATTATTGGTTTGCCAAAGTCAGTGTTCACTGTAAATTCAGGGTAAACATAACTTAGCGGTGTATCAGACGTGTTTCATAAAACCGATCCAGGTATAGCGGGCAGTGTATAATATAACCGAGTACAGGTAATCAGGCAATGTACATTGTATAGGTTTTACAACAATCACTGTCTACATTGGTAGTACTGTCACACTTGATCAGAGCCATCCTTCATCAAGGACAGCATTTCTTGCAGATTTGCCATGTGTGCAGGATCTTGCAGGCCGTCGCGGTTTTGTGATCACAATCTCAGGGACTAGCAATTGCCCCTGCTTTCAAACCATAAGACTAAGAATTAATCATTATGGATACATCTCTTAATTGGCTTTGGACCCACAGTTGCTCAAATTTCACTTGTGGTTGTATACACCATACAACCTGGCTGCGTCAGGTATCAAAAATCTGGGTGGACGACTTTCTTGCATGGCATCTGGGAAAAAGTGCCTTTAAATGCTGAAAATGCACTAGTTATATAAGAAAAATGGATGAAAATCATGCTGACATGGTAGACTGGTACTTTTTCTCAAAACTAAGCGGCTTTGGACAGTGAATTTGATGAAATTTACTCCGCGGTCATCAATATCACATCGATTTGCAAATTACTAGCTTTGGCGACTATGAGAGAATCTTGGGTTGCCGGTTTGACATCGGGCAAGGTTCGTATTCGTAACTAAAAAATTTTTCCCGTCACATATGTTAAAATTTGGTATTGGTGATTTCAGCTTGTACTTTAGGGTGATGTTGTTGTATTTCTCTGTGAGAGTTTTAAATGTGAAAGAAACATGCTCAAAGTTGCAATTTTCCCCATAGACTAATGTGTATAAGTGAATTAGTGTTGTGTAACCTTGTGGTCATTGATATCCAATGCAGCAAAATTTCAGGTCATCAAACGTACTTCAGTTTGTTGATGGTTTGAGGCACTTGACCAAGAATGTTTCCGCCGTGTATTGTACTTTCTGTTTACCTGGGACACAATGTCAAAATTCTTTATCAGAGAAGAAATTTCTTGTTTGCAGGTAGTGATCAGGGCTGCAGTTTGTAGTCGCTTAAGCTGTCTCCCCCACGCCAGCAGATACGCTACAGCGGTCATACCAATCTTTTCACCCCTGTGTTGCGAACAAGCTAGAGCTCTTTGAGGACAGAATTTTCCAATTAACTGTGTTGTGGATAAGAGACACACAGAGACATCTGTGTGACCTGATGATAGCATTATGGATGTAGGTCTTTAACAGTGGCCTAAAACGTATACCAAGGGTATAGAGGTTTTTTTTGCTTTGGTTATTGGTTCCGAGCTACTCAACATAGAATGCCTGAAGCAGTTTTGCTGATGAATGATGACAAAAAGTTCTCTAATTCCACTGGGACATTTTGTTTGGTGATATCACATCAAGAAAAAAATTTTGTGTGGCTTTCTGTTCTTCCTTCTTCATTCTTGATGCTGTCCTCTCGGTATGTATCAAAAATAACATGGATCTCACCACAATGTGCCCAGCTTGTGACCATAGATGTCAAGAAATTTGTCATGGAATGGCTTTGTGGTTTTGTGGGGAGGTTATGGTTCTCATTATCGATTAGTGGTTACAACCTCACGCTCTCAAGTAACCATTATCTTTAAACCAAGAAGAATGCAGAATTTGGTGGTCTTCTGCTGGAGTAGCTCCTCAACAGTTTTCCATTGGCATCTACACCCCCAATAATCATGCGAGCTTATTGAGGGCCACTTTCAATTACTAGGCAACAAACCTCTATACCTTGGAATATCACAACAGGCATGGAGGGTACCTGGGTGTTACTTTTTCAATTCCCTGGTAACTGCATGGTGGAGAAAGCTGATGACAGGGTGATAATTATTCCCATATGCAAGCCATTTTAAGTCAACGTTCAGAAACCTACATCCCACAAACGTCTTATATAAGGAGCGCGAAGTCTTTGTGTTGTTTTTATACTATTACTAATTGGAGAGATCTTGGCCTCCATATGCTACGTGGGTATGACGCAACTACCATGATAGTCACTAACTTGCAGCACTGAGCGTCCAGATCCACAAACTATCAAAAATATTCTCTGATCAAGATTTTGAAAACATCCACAGACACACGAAAGCAAAATACAGATGGCGGATACACTCTTGATCAAGTGCTTCAAACTATCCAGCGGTGGCGCCAAGCCTCATTCATATATTAACGACCAAATGTCAAAACACTTACAGCCAATAATAAGTGCCAACCACAAAAACCAATTTGGGTGTCTTGATGTGGGTCGGTCTGAGGTGTGTTCCCATGACCCACAAAACTCCAACGGTTTTGTATAAGAAATATTCCTTGACAACATATAAAAAATTCAGAATTTAAACCAATGGCGACGTCTGATATTTGGATTTCTTCAAGGCAGGTGATTGTTGTAAAAAACCTGAATGAAAACTGTTGAATACCGGACTCAGTTCGTTATGAACACATACCGATATACCTGGACTCAGTTCACTATGAGTTACAATAATGATCATCCACCAAGGACACAGTTCAGGGGGTTGTACTTGTACATACGTTGACATGAAGGACCTTGTGTGATTGGGGTATCATATATCATACCCCAAAAGCAGGGGGTATGCTTTCTAAATACATTGGTGAATGAAAGCTACTGAACTGTGCCAAGGGAATGATGTTTTACAGCTCATAGTGGTTAAGTTATTGAACACTGCCTGGGTACCTGGACTCGGTAAAATTATGAACACTGCCTGATATACCTGGACTCAGTTGTCAGGAACACTGAATTTGACAAAAAATCAGGCTTTTAAACCCATGATAGAATATTTGGCACACTTCCTAGGTTGTTCCTTGAGGCTTATATTATTAGAGGCTTGGCTAAGTCACGTAATGTAGGCAATAAAAGGATAACCCAACGGTAGAAATAAAATATTTACGTTAATAGATGATAGCCGTGTAATGCCAATTTCTATGTTTTTCACTTTCAGTATCCATCTCGGAACGCCATTTTGAATCCTCGGACCGAAGCCCATTATTATAAATAGAATGTACGATATAGTTATGTGGTCATTGAGTAGTTACTTGTTGACACAATGGATTGATATATGTGAATAGGACCCAATACATTGCTAATTTTGTAGATTTCCATGTTTGGCAGCATTTTGGCCACCTCTGGATTTGAAATGTTAGCATATTGAACTACCATTTTTAAATGAGCTGGGTGTTGACTTATATCTGAACATTCAATGTATTGAAAAAGAAATTGTTTTATCAAAGGGGACTTACGGAATTTGTAATCGCTTTTTAATGTTTTTGCACCATTTTGAATTTGTCGAAAAATCAGGAATTTCTTTCCAGTATCAAATTTGGGCACATATCCCATGTGTTCCTAGGGAATAACCACAACTGTATTAAATTATATATGACATTATGTAATTAATTGTACGGTAATTTCTAGATGATAGCGATATAATGGCAATTTCTACGGCGTTTTACTTTTCAGTAGCCTTAATTGAGCACATTTTGAATTTGAAGCATTATTACAAATATTAAGAGGACATGGCACATTTGAAAAATAGTGGACGCCCTCAAGATTTCAAAATCGATATTTTTGCCGGGTTATAGTTGAGTGGCTAAGGGGGGTCCCCATGCACCCAAAAGGTATATTTTTTTAAGTTACGATTTGTAAAGCTAATAGTGTCTAGTTTAAGAACTTTGATGTTCCCAACGCGAAATATTGTCCCATATATATGTGTGGTGATGATATTGAGAGCATCGTGGATGAGGACCTAGCTAAAGCAACTGCAAAATAAAGGGGTAGGGTAGCATAAATCC
>JAMKCH010021330.1:0-67973 GCA_023653785.1 Ophioderma brevispina | reverse complement strand
CTAACTTTGAAATAACGGATAAATTCTAAGAATTTCTTTAAAGCGATTCTTATCTAAGAAAACACTAAGAATGATTGCAAATGCAAGATCAAGCCACGCCTCGCTAACTATCTCTTGGTGGCAAATGATTTTTTAAATGGTTGCTCACTGCTCCATTTTTCCTTTCGTACCAAAAACACATACACCACTTGAGTCAAAAATTAAATCATGGTTCCGTAAATAGTAATACAGGAATCTGCAATTATGTACTGGCGAGAAGGAAAGCATTTATCACTTGTCTTTTCTCATGCCAGGCACTTAGATGTAAGAGTGAAGACTTCACAAAACTAAAAAAAGATGAACTCCACGCCAACAGTTTCCCACATTTCTGGCAATAGTTTTACAGTGGTTGTAGAATGAAAAATACTTTTCTTCTGAGATAATATGTATGTTGTCGATAACACCATAGGGACGATTTTTGACAAATTTTAGTAAAATTACATCATCGGTTCCGGTTCCCCATTCGGTAGCTTGGCAAATCGGCATAACGTGGCTACGTAATATTGGGCCACTATTGGTTTTTCCATTGCAATGTGATATCGGCTTCATATCGGCATTCTTTAATGGTCTAATATGGGCGCATCATATTATCATCGCCAACAGCCAATACTTAGAGCCAATCTTGGGATAACGTGGGCCCAATATTGGCTTAAGGCTTAAACAATTGTTTTGCCTAAAATAGCAGGAGGATAAAACATAACCATACGAAATACGCTAAAATCTCCTCAATGACTATTGGTTTTGGGATCAAACACATATTTCACAAAAATATTATACTATATAATACCAATTTCTATAAAATAAACTATTGGACTAGCTCAATATTTAATTCATTTATTTTAAATAAAGCAGGTTGAAAATTATGTTATTTTGCCAATAAAAAATATTGAGATATTCCCAATTATTGGTTCAATATCTATTAACAAGAATTGGCCCAATATTGTGCCAACATTGGCCCGTGCGCACTATTGGTCAAATTTTTGTTTGGGCCGATGAGCACATTCATCTTGGACCGATAACTGTAGGCAATACTGATCCGATATTGAGTAGCATGGCCTATATATTGGCCCATATCCTCCATGTTATCGGGGCTAAGGTCTAAATACGCTTCAAACCCTTCAAGGTTCTTTGTAGAACATAAAAATAAAGTTCTTTATAGACACCTAGTTCTATGCATACAGGACAAATCGGTTCACCTTTATAATTTAGGACTTTTTATAAGAGTCCTAAATTCTTATAAAGAAAGGTGAAAACTATTTGAACAATGAATCTTAAAAATCTCATCAAGAAAGTGATCCAACTAAAACAAACCAACCAAAAAAGAAAAATTAAAAAAAAAAAAAAAAAAAAAAAAAAAAAAAAAAATGAAAAATTACATCTCACCCTTGCTTTGGACTTTCCCTCTTTCTATCTAAGGGACGCACCATTTGATTCAGGGGAGGTTGGAATTTTCTAAAAAAAAAAAACTTCATCACCCACCATGATGAGTCCAAAAAAAAAAAAACTTTCCCCGCTATCCATTGAAAAAAACTTTACCGGCCGGCACCTTAAAAACACATCCTCAAGTATAGGCAAAAAAATCCAGCCTCTGACTTGAACAAAAAAAAAAACCTGCCTCAAAGCCAACGAAAAAAAACCTTTCCCTCACCCAAACTTCCAACCTCCCCTTAAGTCTAATGGTGGCGTCCCTAATGCTCCTCATATAGGCCCAATGACTTATAAATAGACAACGTATTCCCACAAAGGCGTAAACCAAAATCACTGTGCCCAAAATTATATAAGGAGCATACGCACTTCAGTAACATGGTTTTTGGGGCACCACCATATTTGGTTTACGTTATCGTCGTATTTGGAAAGTCCGTTAATGCCTATTTTGATTACACGCCGTTATTTTACGTTCGTCACATACGCCTAAGCGCAAACGAGTTAAACTGGCTAATAATTCCGGTATGCGTACCTACCCAAATTCTCTCTCGATATGTCTGAGCTGGCTTAGGTTTTGTGAAACTTGTTTGACATTGTGAATGCTGTGAATGGTCATGTTAACATGTTTATGCTATGAAATGTACTGATCCTGATTCGAGGTATGATCATGGATTTTATGCGGGCACAGTTGAATTCTCAACACTATTTTGTTGAAAGATATATGTTATATCATGTGTGGAAGAAGGTATAATAACAATCACAAACCCAACTCGAAGGCGGGTAGGCCTATGTTGTATACCAGTACGTGATAATGCTGAACATGATGGCAGTATGGCAAAGGTACTGGCAGGCAAACGGCCAATATGGGTGGTCCTTATTACCAAGTACTTGGCCTGTGTTTTATGACGTATCGTAGACGGCTAGGTCAGAAAGACCTTTCAAACAAAAAAATGAGCCTTGGCAAAATGATCTAAATTATAGATAATAAACAGTTTAATGATCTTTACTGATGGCGTTCAAGATTGGTTCTATGTCCAAAACAACATTTCATATAATACATTCTTTATATATTTATAAAGAGTTTCCAGTACCTAGGTGAAGGGTGCAGTTCAACGATGATATGTACTTCAAAGCGAGACTCCAAAATGAACAGTATTGCAAAGTTCACTAATTAATCTTTCAGGTTAGTATATTCCATGGGAATCTTCTCAGTCCTGAAGATACTTTTGTCCAGCAGTTCAAAGATCGACAAGGTTTAAATTAAGTCCCTCGGCGACAAATCCACATATATAAGTCCAAGATAGGTTCACAACGATTTTATCTTCCCAATTTGGAATCCTATTTGATCCCGCACTTTCGGCTTCAAAAGACGACGTAGAATAATTACAGCGACACTGCTCACATGGAATAAAATATATAAATCCTGGCACTGTTTGGAGCAACAAATCTACCATATTGTAGATAAAACCAAGCTATAACCATACTGCTTAGCTGATTGCAACTTCGACACGAGTCCTTTCCAGTGATAGATGTAAACACTCACAGCAAGATTCCCTTTCTAACAATATTCAATACATCATTCAACAGCCATAAACATACCTTACACTAGCTTGACACCAATCGGAAGTATCACCCGAATTACGTCACTTCATATATATAACTTTGTGGGGGAAATTCCCCTAGGTTCTGCAATGTTTTTTCTCAAACAGTAAACAAGTTTCGCAGTTTAGCAATCCTTGGGGAATTCCCAACCTCCCTAATTGTGGGCAATCCAAACAGGCGCACCCATCAGCAAACCAAACTAGGGGTATTCCCTCTTTCTCTCTCCCATAGCAAACAAGCGCTCTCCCCCGTTAGAAATATTTTCTCAAATAAAATGGAAGAAATAATTTGTTCCAAAAGTTACCAGAAAATGGAAGCCATATAACACTGTGTCCTGACAATATTCACCGCCTTTGGACAATACGGTATATTACCATCATTGTGGTAGTACGCGTGTTGCTATAACCAAGCCTATAACTATGCGGCGGTCGCACTTCTCCTGCTCATACTTGACCCCAGATCGCGTGAGGAAGAATAAAAATTAAGTACATTGTACATTTTTACGATTCACAAAATAGTAATAGTTGTGAGTGTATCGGGGAACTTGTATGAATGCATAAATATCAAAAGTCTTCCATGCAAATAATGTATACTCATAAAACACAATAGTTAGGTAAGTGGTGATTGGCGTATTGCAAGTGCTATTTTCGGCGGGAAGTAACATGAAACATGACTTGGCCTCATACCTCAATGATAGTACACGTGGAAATCATTACATATTTTGATAGGGGTATTTTATTTAATGTGCATATGATATGCTGACATTAGAGATAGAAGTTTTTTTTGGCCGACTTTTATCATCGTACCTACCCCCCCCAAAATTCCGTTAAAGCTAGGTCATACCATTGGGTCAGTTGCCTTTTCTATTTGGGTAGGTACGCAATACCGGAATTATTGGCCAGCTTGACCCAATACGCCCACTAAGGCTAGTGACAAAACAATAAACAACTGATGCACATGCTATCACTCGGACTCAAATCTCTTTTCCTAAGAAAATTTACAAGGTCATCGGAGACTTTTTGTGCATTAATGAATGCAGGAATCTTTTTAGATGCTTGGTTTCTCATCGATGTTTTCGCAGATATTATTAAAGAAAAATCGGCCGATCAGACAATGGAATACTGGGAAATGCAACACTGATAACTTTAACGCGTGACGCATACAGATTTTGTAGGCCTGTGCTTGTGGCATACAAGCGACGACGCGCGGCTTGGTTGCGGCGTCACAACAAGGATGGCTCGCTAGGCTGGTGAGAGAAAACGGTTACTCGGGCTGGGCTGATTCACTAATACACGCGATTCTCCGCTTGGTTTATATTCTAGCTCAATGTATAGGCCTATGTTTGTAAACCTGTGCGTTAACGCTTTGCAATAGGCTACCCCCATATAGCTGCATAATAAACCAAGAGGGGAATCGCGTGTATTGTGGAATCGCCCCACCCGTAACCGAGTTCCTCACACACAAGCGCGCCGTGGTCTGCTAGCGTACGCACGCGCGTGTCGTCACTGTTGAGGGGCGGAAAGCACACGCGATAAATTGTGCGTCCCGTTATGTTATCCGTGTTGTCATTTCCCCACGGTTCCATGTCTATCGGCCGATTTTTCTGCATAATTATGCGAAACCCCAATCGATGAAAGAAACCGGAAGAAACCATGCGTCTAAAAGATTCCTGCTTCCTATGCACAAAAATCTCCCATGACCCTGTTATTTTGCTTAGGAAAAGAGATATTTGAATCCGAGTGAGAGCATGTGGCATCATTTGATTGGGGTTTTCATCGCCTGAGTGTGACGAACGTAAATACCGCGTGTCTCATAAATATTCTTAAGGATTTTCCAAACGACGATCGTACAAACCAAGTTAATGTGTGCCAAAACTATGATAATGAAGTGCCGTCTGCTCATTATAATACTTTGGGCCCTAGATTTTGTTTACCCGTTTCGGGAGAAGCTTCGGGTCTGGGTTTATATTTACGGGACGTCGTTGGCCTACCCATAACTTTCAGGCGCGCAAAGCCATGCGCGCGCGAAATTGAATGAAAAAAATTAACACGCACTTCGTCAACGCAGAGCATTGTTCACGCCGTGGCATCCCGATAATCTGAAGCAAAAATTCCCATTTAATCCCAAAACCCCACTTTTTACATGCTTATAAAGAATTTTTTTCCTTTTTCCTTTTTTCCCCAAAGTGTATTTTTTGGGGATTTTTTGAAATATGCTATCAACACACGCTCCTGCCATCCATTGAATGCACAAATTTGGACGGGAATATTAAGTCTTTTCACACGGAGCCGGTGATCGATCGACTTTTGCGATCGAATCGACGTTTTTGAAGACTAGTGCATTCGTTTTCTGAATACTAGACGCACATGCGCAATAGCGCCTTAGTTTACGATGTAAAAGTTTTCCAAGAAGTATTTAAGGAGCTGCTACTCTCACGAATACCTCTTTTTGAGGCATTTACTGCAGTGGTTGTCGCACATGTTTTTTATATGCTGAGTTACACCCCTCTTTAAGTGATATGATTTGTTACCTTGGTTTGTTTCCGCACAGAAACTGTGAGTTTTCCCGTCCTTCCGCTCGTGAAATTGAACGGGCTGAGTAAGGAAATTCAACTTGGCGGGGTAGACACTCTTCCGTAACTTGCATTAGTGGACCGAACGTGTGCTGTTAATTTGAGGAAGTCACACCAACGGTATGTTTGTAGAGTTTGCAAAGTATTATAATGACTTTGGTGGCTGGTTTGAAGTCTAACAATCGCGATCAAATTTGAACTGTTAAATTAGTGTGCCATACTTACTATATTCTTCATATATTGTTTTTTATCATTTTATGTGCCTGATTTTATGTATTTTTAATCTGTGAGATACTGAATAAATATGATGATGAGATGATGATCGATCGCGAAAGTCGATACGATCACCGCTCGTGTGAAAAGCCTTATTATTTCCGGGTTTTGGGTTGTTTGGGGGGACCCTCACGACCCGTCTATATGATTTTGGGGGTATGGTGGTATACTTTTCGCCATATGAGTTTTGTTGTCACATTTTCGAGGTGTCATTTTATTTAGGGTCAAATGTCTCCGGGGTCGTTTCGGGGTAATTGGCTGGGGCTTTGACGTTGGATGAGTTTTTTGATTATGGTGGTAGAGTTTTTGGCCGTACCACTTTTGTGGTCCACATTTTCGAGGGTAAATTTTGGGGTCAGAAGGCATTTAGGGGTCATTAATTGGGTACGTACTTGGCCGTGCTTTGACGTATGGACATGAAGCACACCCCGGGGCGCTATTTAAGGTCGAATTCAGTACACTTGGTTCTGTTCTGAAACATTCCAGTTAGTCATCTAACGGGTATACCTCAGCTAGCAAAGAACCCATGCACAGCGCGGGCTCCCTACTAGTATATATAGTGTCTTCTGCAAAATAGTTCACAGTGACAACCAAACATGCTCAAAGGCTCTTGTAGGACTCATATATGTAGTACAGTTTTGACCTCTAATACCTAAATGAGACCTTTGCCACCGTTCAAACCTTTTTGCACATCTATAATATTTATAAATACCGGTGGTCTGTCTGTTACTGTGTCTGTCTCTCTGTCACTGTGTCTGTCTGTCTGACTGCATATGTTCTTTCTTCCCTGCACCTTTGGTGGTTGAGCCCCGTGACCTTACAAGACCAGTGTTTGGTTATGGCTCAAAGGTCATCAGGGGTCAGTCAAGTTCAAATGAGGCTAATGGGGTAAACAGTTAGTGTACGACATGAAACTTTGAGGTGGGGTTTAGGGTTTTGAATGCCAAAAAATTGGGTAAAAGTTTACAACAAGGTTCTCAGGGTCATAAGGTCAAGGTAGCTCAAGTGCGAACTTTTGGTTATCCACCAGGCGAAACTTGGTGGGCGGGTCGATTGTTGATGATAAATGTTGAAAGGACGGTCAGACAAGGTCATCAGAGGTCCATTCAAGGGTCAAAAGGAACGCAAAACCCGAGACTCAGCAAGCCAGGTGATCGCAAACACGGTGATAGCCAACCGAGGATCGGCCTAGTAAAGCTTTTAAAGAAAACCACCGTTCGAGAACTCTTATGTATCACAGAGACTGACCTCTTATGGCCCATATCCCTTTGACCTCCATGACCTACTTGCCTTACCACCCAAAATATCAAAATTCTTCAATTAAGTTGTTATAGCACAAACTACGTGCCTCAAGATAACCACTGTGCCACTACCCATGGCTATATGTCAATTGACCTGTAGCCCTACATGACCTAATGACCCCACAACTACACATTCACTAAAACCATCCCCACATTGATGGTTACTACATCATTGATGCACTCGTTTCAATGTGGACATTTTCACAGTACGTGCTGTTATCCTCTAAGGATGTCCGACTCCCTGATGGAACTTTTGACATTTAATATTCAAGAAAAGGGAGACTTTGTTGCATTTATTACTCTCTTGACATTGTTGATGAGCTCCTCGGTTACGGGCCACTTCTGATAAATACAACAACTCCGAGTATAATATATATTACGAAACTCAGAGTATAATTAGATACTACATCATCAGTAAATCAAACCACAGCTGTAGTTATTTTTTCTTCCTTTCCTTTTATTTACTTATTTTAAACAGGATATAAGCCAAGGGTTAAGTTTTTAATGTGTTAAATATGACTGCACCAATCAATATCGAAGTAGTGAAAGCGAAAGTTGTGATAGCAAATGCGCTAAAATTGGCTCGATAGACCAAGTTTCACCTGATGGATGATATAGGAGGATCGAATAATTACATATCGCCATGTAAAGATATGCGTTCAGATCAATATTATTGGGGATCCTTGCAATACTGAAAAAAATCACGCACAAAGGTTTGACTACATTTTCTGTGAGAGAGTGCTAGACCAAGCAGACAAAGAAGAAAGAAGTGACTGCAGAATAGAAATGAAAACAACTCTCCACAGAACAGCCCAAACTAAACACTATTTATACATTATGGCAAACTGCATGATCAATTATTTGGTCGTAAGGAACCATCTCCCCTAAAGGTAAAAATAAGAGAAAAGACGAATTAGGTTGATGCAGAGCTTTTAAGCTCATGTTTATTCTTAGATACTGCATGAAAGATGGACTTGAACGATTCTTGAGAAACACAGATTGTTTGGCTGCCAGAATCAGATACATTACGCCTTGCTGGAAACGTTTTGTTAATAAAGTATCATAACATTTATTATTCACATATCGCAGCTGCAGCCTCGACCCACCACCCACACCTTCAAATAAACCTGACAATTTTGATATCAATGTAACTTGTATTTTTCCTCATTTCATCTGCAAACAACTTGTCTGAAGTCTTTCCTATTCCCAGATATTTTCCTATTTCATGAATAGACTGGCGCCCTAAGATGTTGCCAATGGCATCTAAGGCGTCGTTATCTACTGGACAAATTCATCAAACATTCGGGGCAACAACGACAACACCAAATCTGTCAATAACAGCGCATATCATTTTTTAAAAAAATAAATAATTGAGCTTAACCCTCGTCCAACCAAGGGGGTGGTGGTTACCCCCCCCCCTAATGAACTTCGCTCCGGTTGCGCTAAAATGCCAAAAACGTTCGTAAAAAGCTTCTAGGTAATCGTTCGCGTTCTCTCATCCTTGTTCCCCTTTCCGGTCATTTAGCGCAAAAAATGTTGAGGTAGCACCTTCACCGGGGTTGGGTATGCGTCAAATTCGAAGGGTAGGGGGGGGTGGTTTCCACCCAAGATATTTATGGTGCATTTTTGAAAATATTATGCACAGTATGGCTCTAATAACTCTATTTTTATGTAAACTAGTCATTTGCCATCATTTGAGCTGAAAACCGCATGAAAATCCGATATTCCTAGTTTTTTTTACGCAAATCGGATTTTCGCCTATTTTTGTGGAAACTGCCAATTTTGTCCGCCTCGCGGACTTGATGACGTCATTGGGGGGGTTTTTTTGGGGGTGGAACGCATACTAGGTACTGTGGTATTATTTTGGTATCAATGGAAAGAGGAGGACCATACCTATCCACTGGATCAAAATCATAAGCATCGGGTGCTTTATAACGAATTCTCGAGGGGGTGGTACCACCCCCCCCCTGGTCTGGAACGTATTACCAAACCCTTGGTTTGGACGAGGGTTACGGCCTTGGTTTTGTAAAAAAAAAGACACATTGAACAATTTGAATAATGTCCAAATCACGGAACATCAACAGCTAAAATACCTCTTCTGTTCTTCCAATTCACTATGGAGGGTCATTCCAATATAATGCCTCCCCAATAACTTGTTCAATATTTGACGCATGTGCAGCATTCCGCACTCATTGGTAATTCCTGTAAATAATGGGGCTATTCTAGATAAAAATAAAAAATCCACCCTAAACAGGTTGCCGGATTCCAGACGTTTTGTACTTTTGAAAGCTGAATTCCAGAATTTAATGTCTAATACGGGATGGGAATTCCATCCATTTACTTTCGCCTTGTCTGTTAAAAATCCAAGAAAAGTTCCAAAAAAAAAAAGAAAACCTTCCCGGTTCAAGGGTATAGAGGGTGACAAACTGTTCTTTAGAATACAAAGATTTAAAAACTTTCTCCATTTTTAGTAAACAGCCGACATAATGGCATAAACAAAATCAGACATAATGAAAAGACCCTTACTGAAATCACTTCCTCCACAAAGTTTTTGAAAACACTTTGGAATGTTTACATCTGTAAAACAGTAAAAACATGAAAAGGTCCAGAGGGGGAGGTGGCAGTTCGTGGCAAATTGTTCCTGGAAAAAGGATGCTGACATACTGCCCGCATTTACCAAACTTGAACAGATGCTTTTCATCAGCTCACAGACCATTGCTATTGTAATATGTGCTAATCCCCGGCTAATCCCTTTAACCTTGCCGATCAATATCTATCATTACTAACAAGCCTAGAGTCAATGCCTGAATCCTGGTCTGAATTCTTTTTGACTTGTGTCACAAACCTGCTAGATACACTGTAAATTCTGTCGTGATGGTCAACACCTTGGTTTTTTGTTTCCAGAATTGCCCGAACTCCACCCCTTCCCCTCTGGCACTCTTCCTGTTTTTTACTGTTTTTACAGATGTAAAACATCCAATTGCTTTTTCAACCTTGTGGAAAGTGATTAAGGAAGGTCCTTATGTCTAATATTTTTATGTCCTTATTGGTCGCTTTAGGATTGACAAGTCACCCTCTATACCCCTTAACCATAAAGTCTCCTGCGAATTCCTGTTTTTTTCATGTGTAGTCTAGGAATTCCTGTATTTACGGAAGGTAGGTCTGGAATTCCTGGTAATTACGGAAGGTAGTGTCCTGGGATTCCTGGTAATTTACGGGAAGGTAGCTTCTGGAACTCAAGGTAACTCCATTGGAATGATAGCCAGGAGCTTCCATATCTTTTGTTGGACCAAAATTTTGTGTGCCCTCATGGGGGGGCATTTTTATCTGGAATAGCCCAATTACGCTTAGCACATGAATCTCCTTCCTTTTACATCATACTAGTTATTCATACCTGGACAGTTTTATTATTTATTAAAAGCTACGATTATTGTTAACGTAACATTTTCCAGCAAGGCGACAATTTCGTCTTCTACAGCAAAAATGATCTGTGTTATCTGAATGAATCGCTCAAGTCTATATTTCTGGAAGAACTCTTTAAGAAACCAACTGAAGCTTGAAAGCTGTACCACTCATCATTTCTTACATCAACCTAAGTTCTTTTCTCTTTAATTTTACTCTTTAGGGCCTCTGTTTCGTACACCAAATTAAATAGATCTTTATTTGCAATTTTAACATAACGTCTGATGATTTTGTAGTTGGGCTTTTCAAATTTTTTCCTTTCATTTTACTAAATTTTGTCTATCGAATCAATCTCAGTGCATTGGGCATACATCAGGGCGCACATGCACTAGTTCCGAATTGGTTTGTTGCCCATAACTGTAATAGAGTGCCATTCACAGGAAATAGCTTGAAAAGCAATTTTTTTAACCAAAAATCAGCCTTTTTTCGCCAAATTTAATTCACTTATTAATCATTTTGCACAACTTTTATATCAACCTTAGATAATTTGTTTAGCTTATATAGCTAACTAATTATTCTAATGTGATTATAATGGCCCTTTCAACTATTTTGTTAAATGTCTTTGCACCCGTAGATTTGGCGCATCATGCAGGTTTAAACCTTGCATCTATTTAACCAATTTTTTTCAGAAAATGATTTGCGACTATACTCTTTTAAGTTAGATGTCCTACACTTATTGTCGCTTTATGAACATTGTGCTGGATAGAATGTTATGTCAAAACCAAAAATGTCGATAGACCATTTATATTTTAAAAATAATATTTTTTCTTTCCCCAAAATTGATGTTCTTGACCAATAGACCTCAAAACAACTTTCTCCCCAATTTGTGGATTTCACATCTGCCTAATCCAAAGATGACGCATTCACTCTAACTTTTGCAAAGGATAATAATATAGTGTGTACAATGGTTGAACCATTTGTTTGAACTCTACTGGATGATATGTACCCCAAATGATTTTGAATCGATCTGTTTTTGTAGACTGCAAATCAATGAAACACCTTTAAGTCCTTTTAATGAATATATTTAAAAAAACAAAAAAACTAAAAAATCAATAAATTTTTTAAAAGTTCTTTTGGCTACATGTGTATCATTAGAGTCAAACAAATGGGTCAACCATTTGTAAGCTTTTGGACATAACTTAAACAAATCAATCCCGTGAAAAAAGTTAGATGTAGGCTTTCACTGCATTATGATTTATGTGTGTGTAGAGTGGGTATTAAACTTCTAAAATAAGCATCTTTGACAGTTCGAGACTTGCCTCTGCACGATGAGCTAGTTCGGGTCCATAGGTTAAATGTTTCCAGTCGGCGTTTTCGTGTTTATCTTTCTAGTTTTCTATTGGATTCGCAAATACATTAGCTACTTTATACAAAAAAAATCGATAGTTCCATTTTTTCTTGTGCATTGTATTAATCATTAAATTTTATGCAATGAATATGACTCATCACAACAACAACACAGAACACGTTCAAGGTACCATAAAGGTTTGGAAGATGGGTGGGATAATATTTCTTTGACCATAGAAACTCATAACTTGGCATTCATCTCTGATCTCATCTTCAATTCAAGATGCGCCAACTAAATTGTTCACACATTTGATCGTTTATTATTAACTCGTTTGAACGACGGATACTACTAATCCGTTTTGAACGATTTAGTAATTCGTTTGAGCGGATTGCTAATAATCCGTTTAAACAGATTACTAATCCGTCTAAACGGATTACTAATCCTTTTGAACAATTTAGTAATTTCGTTTGAACGGAATACTAAACCGTTGAAATATTTTAGTATTAGTTTGAAGGATTATTAAACCGTTTGAACGATTAGTAATTCGTTTGAACGGTTTACGAAAGGAAAAAATATATATTTTTACGATGTCCCCTTAGGGGTTCCGTAGATCGGTCGTACTCACCTACCGACGTTTCGAAGGTGTTATTGGACAAACAAGTACAAAGAAAACCGCAACTTTGTTTTGAACTTGCCTGCTATCGTCATCATCAATAAAGAAAACCATGCTTGATTTTCTGTCTGTCGTGTACGCAGAAAATACTACTCCTATCTTATTATCCTAAAGACGGTGTATTCTGCTTATTCACTTCAGGTTGATTCAGGTGTGATTGGTAAAAGTACTTCCCAATATGCAAAAAAAAAACGGGTTTCGAAAAAAATTGGGCTCTTCTTTCTGAAATGTCCTCATTTCGATAAGATTTTTTAAAACACTGGAAATTAGTATATGTCTGTGTTATAATTTAGTTAAGTATTGGCCAGGAATTATTATAAATGTAGGCTATAAAGTATGGACATTTTTTTTGGTCACTAATTTTAGTTTTATTTTTTATTTGTAATCGACGTAAAATTCCAAGATGTTGGTCAATTGATAACATATTATATGGCATTTTATAGGTTTAAAGAAGTTAACGTACGACATAATTCCCGGACATATTCACATACTTTTCATTATAAGTGTTTACACAGGCCAGAAAAAAGATATAGTTTTCATAATTGTAAAAGTCATATTATTTCATGCTTTAATTTGACTTTTATCATAATTTCTCTAGAATAACATAATAAATCCAGATAGTAATTTGTAGATTTGAATGGAATTTGAAGACGGCCTTGGACACTGGTGGCATGGAAGCACGATGAATTAAATCTGCGGCTTGAACAAGATTTACGATGCCCTTTAAAAAAAACAACCTTCTATTACCCACCTCTGCTGCCATTGAAAATGCAGCCATTCTGATTTGGTTAGTTTACTGCCATTATTCTGCATAATGGGTCGCGAATGCATTTTCCTCATTATATCACGCTGTTTTCGTTAATAGAATAGAAAGAAATGGTTTGCAATTTAATTTATGGGCTCATAATGTATCCTCGGCCGCGGAAAAAATTTAAAATAATGGCCCCCCTCGGTCTTCGGCGGCTGCCCTCGTCCATTATTTATTTTTTCCGATCCTCGGACACATTATTCTCCCATAAAAGTATACTGCATCGCCCTTTATTCCTTAATTGCATGGTTTCCTCCACACAATAATTATATATAGTATTTATAGTGTCCAATTGTTAATTCATTCACAACTTTGCCATTTTGGTGGAACTTTGGAGACATTTTGCTGCCCATCCTGGATCTGAAGCAATATAATTCTTGGCAAGAGTTTCTTGTAATATTTTTTTTTCTTATAACTATAGTTATAATTTGTATTTTTGTAATATGGCAAAAAAAAGTACAAAAAACAAAGGAAAATGTGAGCAGTTTCTTTTCTTCTGTCACCGCATCTTGAACCCGCACCGCAGTACTAGGCTGAATTGGTGAAAATATGCCTTTACAAACTATACTAAACAATATTCATCTCTAAGATCACTCAAATTACATCCCAATCACAATTGGGAAAAAAATTAAGGAATTAAATTCTATAGTTTCGTCGTACAATGGCGTCCAAACCACATTCGGTTTATTGTTTAACCTCGCCAAAATATCGTCCTATCATATATTCGTATACAGACTCAGGCGATATGCTATTGACGTTTACTGAATTATTTTACTGGGGTAAATTTACATTGGGCTTTCAATTCCCCTTCCCCCCACCCACACAGCACCAATGTTGGAGAACATCGATTTTTAAACGCACAATCTTAAAGAGACACTGGCACATTTGTGAAAATAGTGCGTCCCCAGATTTTTCAACATTGATATTTTTTTGCATGGTTGTAAACCTTTTACATACATTAGCCTCAACCTAAATGATTTAAGACCAAATCATCGTCCTTATGGGTACAGAACTATTTTATAATGTCGCCCGGCGACTTTAATTCAGCAGGACGACTGATACGGCATTTAAAACTAGAAAACGCACACCGTATGCAGGTTTCCCACAGTATGCTCACCGTGTTTGACCGGTCTGTGACTTTGTGGTTTTAATTCTGTGAGTATGAGTCCATGATATTCATGGAAAATACTCTCTAAATGCAAAGATTGATTCACTCTTTTAGAGTGACTAACAGGGCCCACTCCAAAAAGATTGAAATTCACACCTTTCTAAGGAGTACTTTTTGGTCAAATTAAGTTACTCTTGATAATTTTCAATGATCAAATGATATCATTTTGTCTATTATCAGATAAATTTGACCCAAAAAAAGTATTCTTATAAAGGTAGAACTGTCACTCTTTTTTAGAGTGGGCCCTGTAGTCCACTCTAAAAGATGAAATTCACTCTTTTGCATTTTTGTTGATTAAGTTCTGGAAAACTTGAAGTTTTGCCTACAAATTACCTGTATATCTTTATCCTCATATCCATGTCCCTATAAGGCTTCCATGGCCCTAGAACTATCATTTGGATCAAATTGAAGAAATTTCATATTTTGTGAAATGTGCCAGTGCCGCTTTTATTAGGCTTTAACTTTATTGAAATTATTACTAGTGTAGAAATAGTAACATCGAGCTTTTCCTAATTTCCACACCACGCAGATGTTGGAATGCAAAGCATATTTGTTAAACCATACGTGACTGTTTGGACTCTACTATGATAAATCGTTCTGTTTACCCAAAGGAAAGCTGATTTTTGATCTTATTCATTTCGGGTGAGGCTTTTTAATATAAAAGCCTCACATCATGGCCTCCGTCAGTCGCACGCGACTATGGATAAAGCGCCCCCATTGAGTCACAGATTAGTTACAGCGACGTCTGGCTGAAGAGGCCAATCCTAGAGTGGCATTCTCTGCCACAGGGGCTACATATATGGGATGTCACATCTTGACTATCCAATGAGCTGCAGCTTTCTTTTAGCTCGCTGCTTCTCAAACTGGCTGATGATCTGTTGTTCTGTTCTCCAAGGTGCTCACGGGTGTGTTGCTTCACTGTTTCTCCGCCAAGGTGACGATATGTCAGCATTTTTCTCTCCTCAGCACCCAGCCCATGTCGAGGTTCAGGTACACTATCAACGCTTACAAATATCCGTGTAGCGAGCATGGTCGACCAACTTTCCTCTTGCTAGATTAAGCTCAGCATACATGATATCTATCGGTAACGGGGCCATCCTCCATTCGACGTACATGGCCCACACCGGAGTCTGCGTTGTCTAGAAATGTATAGATGGTGGGAGTCCAATTCGAGTCAGGAGCTCTGAATTTGGCAACATTCCTTCCAGGTGACACCCAGAATGCGTCGAAGTACGCGCAGATGGAAGCTGTTTGAGTTTCTTCTTCTCATGTCTTAGGTATGTAGTCCATTCTCCCTACCATACTAATGTGCTGATTAGCAGGCGTTGGAAACTGCTGCCTTTGTCTTAATAATGGACAAGCTTAGAAAACAACATGACCCTCTTCGTCAGCGATACTGTTGATAACTTGGCGGAAAACCATTTTGGGGTTGTTGCCAATTATCAGACCAGAGACGGGCAACCTGGTATCCCAAACTCTCAAAAGGGAATACATCTTTCATCTAGACCAGGAATAAAGCAACTGTAGGGGGGATGCATTTAGACAGTTTTCACAGAGGAAAATATTGAACACATCCCATACAACAACCGAGCGATCTACCAACGTGGATGATAATTATCATTTCTACAGAAGGCGTTACAAGCTTCTAAAGATCTACAATCATAAAGCCTTGGTGGTCCGACGATGATCGAACTCCACGTCTATTCAATGAAAATGCTTCTGAAGTTGCACCAGTCTTGGCCACGATTTTTCAACAGTCGCTGGATACTGGTAGCTTGCCGGAGGATTGGTTGGTGGCCAATATTACGCTCTCTTCAAAAAGGGGAAATCATACCTAGTAACTCTAGAACCGGTGTCCACTTACATCTGTGTGTGGTAAACTCTCGAACACACGAATCGGAGCGATAATTCATTCCCATATCTCTCGTCCTCTTGAGCAATCATATTCTCAGCTCCAAACAGCACGGTTTCAGGAAAGGCATTCATGTGTTTCGCAACTCATCCTTGCTGTAAATGATTGGGCAAGTGTATCGAGGGCAATAACCAGGTGGATATTGGATTTTTGAAACCTTTACAAAAAGCCTTCGAACAGTGCCCCATGGCGGTTAAAATCAAGCTCCATTATTACGGCATCAGAGGTAATTACTTCATGGATTGATACTTTTCTTTGTAAGAGGAGACAGAGGGTCTGCTTAATGGTGGCCCATTCTTGTTGGATAATTGTGCGTTCGGAGTGCCCAAGGCACTGTCCTCGGCCCCTCTTATTTTTATTGTTATTAACGACATTACCATGAATATTTCATCTGAAATTCATACTTTTCGCAGATGAATTTCTAGTTTTCTCGCAAAATTACCACCACGGCTGATTGTAAACATCTCCAAACTGATATTAAGGACACTTACAAAATGGGCTGATACTGGCAAATGTCGTTCAATCCTAAAAAGTGTACATCATGCACATGGGTTTAAAAAGAAAATATGATCCCCCCAAACCACCCTCAATAAAAAATTTTTTTCCGGCAACATTCTCGAGACAGGCAACACCATCAATACCTTGGTGTTTATATTGCTCATTCCACCTGGGATTACCATATTGACACATGGTTAAAAAAGCAAACACATTCTTGGGATGTTGCAAAGAAATCTCATAAATGCCAGTACAGACAAGCAGACACTGCTTATTTAGGCCTGGTTCGCCCCTACTAGAATATGCCGTGGGGGTTTGTGATCCATACACCCAAAAGAATATAGATGCGGCTCGAAAAAGTTCAAAGAAGGGCCGCCGTTTTGTTTCTTCTGGAAACTACAATTGGAGGGATAGTGTCAGTGACTTCTGATAAATCTGGACTGGGAATCATTAATCATAGGAGGGAAGCACCAATTGGTGCATTTAACAATGTGCAAGATTTAAATCGGGGCAATCCCATCAAGCCTGGTGGCACCACATCGTCGTAGAGGGGGCAGAAATATTCACTCAAAGGCGATGGCCAGACCCACTACAAAGAAGAACATTTACAAGTTTTCGTTTATTCCTCGTACAATTAAAAGTGTTGGAACACTTTGCCTGAGGATTTGTCAATATGGGGGAAAAAAACTGCCAGTTTCAAGGCGGCTTGTGTATGGGTTTTATTCGGAACAAATTTAAATGTCGACCACTCTAGCCTCCCACAGCATATGGGCGCCTGCGTCTGTGGCTTGTGGCCCCCAGATGAAGATGAAAGAATTTTCCACACCCGCGTTGTAAGCCGGGCAAGATTAGCTGCAGCTTTACAATGCGTTTGCCGATTTCTGCATCGAGAAACAGACTGTCACTGATGGTGGACCCTAGGTATGTGAAGTCCTGAACAACTTCAAGTGTGTAATTGTCGATTGTGATGACAGGTGGTTCTAGAGCATCTTGGCAAGACATTAGTCTCCTTCAAACTGATGACAAGTTCCCGAAGTCCTTACAGGCCGGTGAGAAGCTATCTATGAGCAGCTGAAGTTCCTGCTTGGACTGTGAAGTAATGGCAGCATCATCAGCAACACCATGTCACCGATCACTATCGACGACCTTTTTGTCTTAGCTCTAAGGCGTTCAAGATTGACGAGCCGACATCAGACCTGGTGTGGGCTGTCGATTCCTTCTGTGGCTGTACCGAATGTCTAGTTCAGAAAGTACTGAAAGAAATCCCAAAAGCGTAGGGGCCAAAACACAGTCCTGCTTAACACCACTGCGAATGTCAAACAGCTCTGATAGCTGCCGTCATACTGTACCGTTGCTTTCATTTCAGTGGTGCAAGATCTGGATGTGCTCAGAAGCTTTGTGGACAGCCAATCTTCTGGAGGATTGGAACCGTCCATTCCTGCTAACTCAGGTCAAAGGCTTTGGGGTCAGGTCTAAGGAAAGCAATGTAAGTGGCTTCTGTTCTCTGCACTTCTCCTGTAGTTGGCGTATGGAGAAGATCATATGATCGTAGATCTGCCAGCACAATCCGTCACTGAGACTCAGGATAACACCTTTCAGCCAGGACTTTGAAACGCATCAACGCAACACGGGCAAAAACTTTGCCGGACAATACTAAGGAGGGAATACCCCTGTAATTGGTTGGCAATCACTCTTTCACCTTTGTTCTTGTTGAGGGTGATGATCTTTGAGTCGTCGCGCATGCCTTTGGTTACAGCTCCTTCCTCACAGCATTGACAGAGAACTACATGTATGGGTGAAGCAGAGAGCTTTTGCACATTTGATCACGTCTGGTGGTATTCCATCATTCCCCGGGGGCTTTTCCCGGATGATAGACGGTCTGATGCCATGTCCAGTTCATCCACTGTAGGTACGCATCTAGGGCAGACCATTGTCGGAAGATCTTGTCTTGTCAGGGCGATTGTGAAATCCTTTTCTGTAGAGTATAGCTCAGAAAAGTGTTCCACCAGCGCTCCATCTCTTACTTCTGTCTTAATACTTCACCACTGGATGACTTGAGGGCGCTGTTTTGCACTGAGATGGCCCGACAGCCTTCCTTTATTTCCATCATACATAGCTCTGACGTTGCCCGTTGCAGAAGTCGGTTTGTATTCTCGCTCAGCTCCAGCAGTATCCATTGCACGCTGCCTTGCCCTCCGCTGAACTTCACTTGTAGCTGCTTGAAGCACTCTCAGGTTGTGTGTGGAATGTGAACTCTTATACCTATACTCCCGAACGCTCTCTTTTGGCTTCAATGACTGGAGTTAGTTGGCCTCAAACCAATCGTTGTCTGCTGGTTTTCTTCCAAGATACTGATTCTGAGCTCTGAATTGTCTCACGAAGATGAGTCCATTTTTCTGTTGCAAAAGTCGTAATCCCCCTGATTGACCAGCCAAGCCCATGGATGCATTGATGGCAAACAGCAAATTGCTCAACTCTGTCCGCTTGCTGCATCGTGATGGTACTGATGTGCTGTTCTGACTACCAGCTTGTTTAGAGCGTGCATCCGTCTGTGGTTGCAGTCGAATCTTTCAGCAGACCAAGGCATGATCTTATCACAGTCTGCACTATAGTAAAACTAGTGAGGGTGATGGCATTGATGAAAGTTCGCCTTGTGAGATTCAGTCAATTTGATGCCAGTGCTTGGAGCGTGGGTGACGCCAGTACTTTGTGCTGAGTTTTGGTCTTGAAAAGGTGTTGGTCACACCCAGGGTATTATATGAGCACATTTCAAGAATACGTTGTGGCATTTTCATTAGTCTTAGTTAATACCGACACCAAGGTGTCCAAGGCAAGATGGGGCCAGGACTCATGGTCATAACCCACTCTCGCATTGAAAGCACCCAGGAAAGGAGGTGTTCATCACTTGTGATACCCTTGTTACGGCTTCAAGGTTTCATAGAATCATCCTTGGCTTCAGAAGTGGAAGTCGGGGTTGGAGCATAAACACAGATGAGGGAGACTGGGCCTCGCTGGTGTTAAGGCGAAGTGTCAGAAGGCGTTCTGATCCACTGTTACCAGGCTCCACTGACCTCAGTAAGGAGAATTTACTAATGCTCAAAACCACACAAATTCAAGAGTTCTTTCTGCTGATTTCCCTTGTCAAAAGAATTTGTATTCCTTTTCCTTGAATGTACCGAATCTGCTAAGACGTGGTTCTTGAAGGTGGCTAGGCGATTGAAGTCTTAGGAGCTCATTATTAATGATGGCTGTCTTGCGTATCATTGATATCTTTTGAGATTGGTCACTTAATCCAGGTTGTCCTGGTACGCACATTCCTCATCCCAGTCTTGAGGGGAGTTGTCTTCTTGGGTTTTCTTATCTTGATTGCCAGGTGTATAGTATTGCAGTCAGCTTTTCATGAGTGTCTCCACTATCCCCATGCCCCTATGAGGAAGACTTACTGTGGCGGGACAGCACTCAATTGGCTGAGGGCTGCCCAACTTAAGGTGGGCGGTAGCTTCCAGTGAGATGCTATGATCTCTCCCACCGTCGGAAGTAGCCCCTGGCGCTATACTCTATACGCCAATCCAGCAAAGTAGCTTAAAACCGGTAACTGCTACTTCCCGTTGGTTCTACGCTATTAAGCGAAGCTGGAGTGTCCTCATCCAGGGGCGCAAAGCCAGGGCAATTGCTATGGAGATCAGTATGTTTCCCATTCACATGAACCCCCACTCCCCCTCTCCACGCTGAAGACAATCCAAAGGAACTTCGAGAAACGATACAGTTTGGTGCCAGCAGCGTCGAAGGAGTTGCCGAACTGGGTCTGACTAGAGGCAGTCAGTCGCCTACTGGCCGCCACTCCGGATTTAAGCCTCAGGGTTGTCTCCCCAAGCCTTTTCTGCAATCAGGGAGTCTACAAGGCAGCAGTACTATAAAGTCTGGAACTCACTGGCCGTTGAACCTGTTGGTTTCTTTTCTTCCGCCCTAATGCTGGTTATTTCTCAGCATAAGGTTATTTAATGGCCTAATCCCGAGCCTAACCTATAAGGATAACAGGAAATTGTACATCATTTGGTCGGGCAGTTTGCCAACCAAACCGGAAGTATGGCGATCACCTGTCCCTCACCAACCACCGACCATTTTGTGAGTATGTCCACTCAGGTCATGTATTGTTGGTATCAGGGACCTCGAACATTCCAGGCACATGTGCCTTTGAGCCTACCTAACTGATGTTAATCCCCTAAACTAGGCAACTGGAATGCTGAGACGAAAATAGAACCGAAAAGGAGGAAAAAGAGCTAGGGATGTTAGAGGGCGCTCAAAAATCCTCACTCGTGGAATAGACACAAAATCCAGCCCACCACCACATAAAAAGCCTTAGCAACATGCAAAAATATCGATTTTGAAAAATCTCGAGGGCTCACTTTTTCAATTGCCATTGTCTTTTTAAAAATAGTGGAGATTTACATTTAGCTTCCGAATGCAGCCCCCACCCCAGCCCAATGCTGGAGAAGACACAGCATTTTGTAAATAATATTTTATTACCTCTACGAAAATTATTTTAGTGGGGAAAATAAATTGAGCTTCCGAAATTTCCCTCACCCCCCCCCCACAATGTTGGAGAACAGAAAGCAGATGTGCCGATTGTGACCATATGCAAAGGCCTAATTTTGCTTACTGAATTCTTTTAGTAGAGAAACTATTACATTGAGCTCCCGCCCCCATCACAAATTTTGGAAAAGACAAAGCATATTGTCAACCATATGTTAATTACGTTTTCTGAAACATTATTTTAGGTCGGGAAAATACACATTGAGCTTCCAAATCCCCACCTATTTATATTTATTTATTATTTAATTTATTCTTTATTCGGCAAGATCGACAAACAATACAAAATAGCAAGTACTAATGAGAAGTATCAGTATCACACAAACAACAGACAACCAAGTCGATAAGCCAGGAGCCCATAAAGGTGGCTGAATATGCCAACTTATTTCCAGTGGGGTCCAAACAAAAACTATAGTCTGCAGAAAGGTGATAAGCTAAAATTACGAAAGAGGAGGAGACGCCAAGGAGATAAGCTAGACATATTCATCCAATTCTTGGGTTCACCTGCATATAGACATAGAAATGAATCTTGACCTGGTATTTAAAAAAGGAATTTCTTGTGGTCAATGGACTTGATGATATCTTGTTGAGTTCCAGTCAGGTACATGATAAAAAAAGACTTGAAAGCAAGACCAGTAACTCTGGAATTAAAATTGAATGACTAGAATCTTGTGCGATAATTATGAGTATTTTGATATTCTGGTAAAAAAATGTTGTAAGTAAATGGAACCCTTTGGAATGAAAGACACTTGAACATATGATTGAGGCGCATTGTTTGACTCTGTCTTTGAATATTCAAAGTTTTAATTGAATCTAAGTGAACCTGACCAATGTGTATCCTAATGGGGTGGAGACAAATTGAGACACACGAGCCATTTTATTTGGTAACCGTTAATTTGCCGCTGATGGGATATGTTGAGACCGGAATACCAGGAAGTGCAGCAATAAAGCGGAAAACATGACATTGTAAAGAGCTGAGCACAGATTCTTCCGTAATTTCTGGTTGAGGTACTGGGAGTGTCTTAAAGAAATTTGAGTTTACACTGCACTTTGTACATTATAAATGAGTTGACCATAGTACCTAATGAAGACCATAAGTGGAAGGGAAGCTGGGATCTAGGTGTTACATTACTAGTGGTTCAACAGTGTACGGGGTTGATGTTTTATCAATAATCTCTATATTTTGCAGAGCCATAATGGAAGTGGGAGCATTAGACAAATATTTCAATTATGGCAAGGCGACGTCTGGAATTGTGATTTCGTGCCGCTCTCCCCTGTCGACCACCAGCGTTGCATAGTAAACGGTTCTTCAGTTTAAGAGGAACTCCATCCATTCCTTTGTACAATTTAGCACGACCAGGCGATTAACATCAGGCCTGTGGTCCCCGGTGGCCAATTTTGATGTTTAATCACTGGGTCTAGGCAGCCATATCTCAGCTCAAGAACTACTACGTCCTCCACATGTGGTGATTTGGACCCGCAAAGTCGCTGAAGATGATTTTGCAGCAGCATCGGCTGGACAGCCTCAACTTGTTGGTATATTTCTCTTCCTTCTTCTCGCTCTAACCATTTTTGAACAACATGGCTTTCAAGCACCCGCGATCCGCTTACCTGCACGAAACCTGGATTGGCTATGCTATACGGTATTTCCCAATATAGGCTCTTCTTACCCAGTATTTAGTGCATCGAAGATACCGTTAAAATTGATGAAATTCTCTTCCACCTACCACATAGCTTAAAGGGGCATTTTCTTAAACAGCTGGGAAATATGTTTTTAAAGCAATTTCATTGGCTGATGGCATTCCCGGGTTCAATTGATTTGATTTCAATGGATTGAACCTCAGGATTACCGCGCTGCGTATTGATGTTATATTTAGGTTGAAGCTCTCGCGTCATACTGCGTTTAGATACGTTCGTGCGCGCCTGCAAACGTTGCACCTCGTTGCGTTTCAACGGTTGTGTCGATTGTTTCACTGGGTGCCAGTAGGTAGCTAGTCTCATGGGAATATTGGTAGTGGCGATCCTCACTTACCTGCATCTCAATCCAACTGTTTGAGCAACCACCCACTATGCATATGCCCCGTCGAGGCTAAACCACGACCCCCAGGTGCATGCAGGTCAGCCAGTCATTGTTCCAAGGATTGTTGTACTGGAGCTCTGGGCGTGGCTATCATAAACTGAGACTAAAGCTTTCGATTTTTTCAGCATTTTCGGGCATTAGCAGAATTGTCAAGGGTAAGCATTTTTGGGGGGGGGGTTGTGGGGGGGGGGGGGGGGATTTTTTTATTATTAGTATGGTTTTCCTTCCTATATGTATATAGTTTAAAGATCAAGATCTTCAAGGTGCAAATCAACCGACAAAGCGGCCGTATCACAGTGATCATGTGTGTATGGGATGTGCCCGAATTTGTAATGCAGCTGTTAATTTAGCAGACGACATTACCAGCGGCATGGCCTACTCGGCTAATCGAAGAAAAATCCGAAAAGAGGGAGAGACACAGAACTGAGAGGGAGTTATAGAGGGTGATATAACATGTGCCTAGGTTTAGGCCTGTACTTAAGCATTTTTAATAGATAATTGATACAATGGTTTTATGGATGTGTTCAGAGTGTAGGAGTCGGGTGGGAGGTAGGGTAAGTGTACTCTTCATTGGGAAGGGAATTTTTCCAGTGAACTCATTGAGGATGGATGGGGTGGGCGGAGCCTGGGGGTGGGCCTATGGGAATATTATTTTGTGAATCATCAAATGTGTGGAGTATGTCTCTGTCAGTGGGTTTTGTTGTTACAGCTTCTGTATCCCCCTTACCCATCTGGCTTAAAAAAATATCCGATCTTGTAGGCCCTACCACCTTTGGGATAAGGTCAATTTTTTTGGGTGTTTAAATGTTCTTATTATAGTGTTCAATCCTGAAATGTTATGTATGGTATGGGCTAATTTGGTTTAATTCACCATTATATGCTAATAAAAGAACCTCTAGGGGGTCTAATTCCATGACAATAAAAATAAACAAAGCCTCACGCATTTTTCTCTGATGCGGTCATTTAGTCAAACAATTACAAACGACAAAATGCCTTCCTCACTTTTAGAGGCCTTAAGGAATTTAGCCTCTTGGCTTGAAAGCCATGGGGAATGTTGCAAAATCCCGCAGATTGAAAATACGTCCGTAGTTGGTGGTTTATATGTGTGGTGTTTGTGTGGCGTGCGTGACACTGCGTGTTAGGTTTACTGGTGTTGTGCTTTATCTTTGAAATTATAGTGAAATTCTCACCAGAGGGTATTGCTAATCGTGTAGTGTCATAAAATTGTAAAAAGTTTATTTCTTGTCAAATATTTTGATAATATAAATACAACAATTTCATTCAATAGGAATGGGAGTGAGGTTCCTTTTGCCAATGGGCCTACACTAGTTGTCAATGTTGGATTGTCTTTCTTCAGCTTAAAAAATATTTGCATTATTTTGTTGTTGTAAACACCCCCCCCCCCCGCCAAAAAAAAGAAAAATATTTTTGTTTGTCAGCTCTCACTGGTGGTTTTTGCTCCCATTTTAAGAAAACCCCTTTTTCTTGTTTTTGTCATTTTAAGAGGGTACATTTCATTGCAATAAAAAAATCTGGAATATTTTGTCAACATTTTCAGATGTCCATGTTAGCACTAAGTTACCAAGGTGGTGGGGGTTCCTATTGGCACCAACATTTGTTTTTTACGGCTGCCTCCCACCCCTCCCCGTCTCCCCCTCCCCGGCATACGGGGAGTGAAAAAAACCCCTTGGTAATTAAGTGCTAATTAAACCACTGGCGACGTCTAAAATTGGGATTTACTGGTTCTTGGCCACCCTCCCCCTGGTCAACTCGGTTGTTTGTTTTATTATGTAGTAACCAGCGAAAATAATTGTTTTGTCCGATCGAAATAAATTACCGGGACATCATCATGGCTTGAATTCAGCGCAGGAAGATTCACGCAATCGTAGCGAGTTATAAGGTCGTGTCCCACTATAAACAACGGTGCTCGGACCTAGGCTGAGTCCACATAAAAGTGGGCTCGGCCCACATTTGAAATTTCGTCGTTCTCACTGCCGCGATATAGTACACCATCCGTGGCCAAAAACGCCCGTGTATATCTGGCCCACTTACCCCGTGATGTTTTTTTTCCTACATTCCGTCCATGATAGTTTATTTTGCGAAAAAATTTGATCTCTCTGTCCCCTCCTGTTGATACAATGAATGAAACAAATAGGATGCTCTGATGAAAATGTTGATTGTCGATCAAGAACATGTCCTACTAGGCTATCATTTCTGAGCATTAAACCCTAACGCGGGCCGAAGAGGCATTGAAAGCAACGAAAGACGTGGTACCTGTCGGAAAATGCGTTTCGGTGCATCTGGGCCGTCAACAACTCTTTTTGTTCGCGCAAATGACTCTCATTGCGTTCATTGGCATCTGGGACGTCTTCCGGAGAATGACCGCATGCCTTTCGTTGCTTTTGGGCCGTCTTCCCGGAGACTGACGCTATGCGTTTCGTTCATCTGGGCCGTCTTCCCTGAGAATGACGCGATTCGTTTGATTGCATCTCGGCCGTTATTGACTGGAAATGATGCCGATGGTTTTAGCTGCATTTGGGCCGTCTTGCCCGCAGAAGGTGCAATGTTTTCATCGGGCGGGTGACCCTGTACAAATGCCAATAGACAATTCGCTTTCCGATGTGAGTAGCGCCACCATTTCGAATAAGCTATTGGGTTAATTAGCCATAAACGCATTCATGACTTAAACCGGAGCATGACGTAAGCAGAATACGCCACGCACGACAGGATGTAGCGTATTAGCGCCACTCACGACTGGCCGAACTATAAGCTCAAATTTCAAACTGCAGATCATGGTTTATTTTTTATTTATTTATTTATTAGTTTATTTATTTATTTACCCTTTTTTTTATTGCATTTTCACGCGATGTTTTTTCGTTGCACAAAAAACAAACAACAACCTGGGGCCGTCTCCGGTAAAATGGCGCGATGGTTTTCGTTGCACCTGGGGCCTGTCTTCCGGTAATGCGCGATGTGTTTTCGTTCATCTTGGGCCGTCTTCCCGGGAAAATGGCGCGATGTGTTTGGTTGCGATCTGGGCGTTATTGCGTTTACGCTACTAATTCCTGTGGCCGGAAAAAACGCCGGTGCAATGAAACGCAAGCTTTTGGCTCCTCGTTGCATCTGGCCGTAAAAATAAAAATAGATTGCTTTTGCTTGCATTGGGGCGTCGGCCGGCAAAACGACCCGGTTCTGGTTAGGGTTAATAAATCGGCGTGATGCTCGTGACCGTATCCATTTTTAGATTCATCGTAAACCCGGAAGTCCCAGGACTGTATGAAGTCTCTGTTACGTGTTATGGATGTCCCTGTCAGCCTCCTGTTTTCACCGCTGCTCGTATCGCTAACGAAATCTCCTCAGTATCAATGTTTTTACTTTGATATGATAATAGAGAACTCATCAGGAAGAAATGTGTAGATGTTTTCATGGTATATTTGTGAATTCAATGTAGAAAAATGCGATTTTGTTTGCGATACTTTTGTCCTTTTCGCTCCTGGGCCGTGCTCACAGCCAATGCAGTGGTTTTCCCCCTTCCGTCCTTCCGCGGTGATAGCTAGCGGCCCACTTACTGTACAAACGCGTTTCCCGCTTGTATTTGTACACGTCCTATAACGAGACTACCTACCGTGAGTGGTCTCGGACCCATCCTCGATGTAGGTCAGTCCACTAAAACGCGTTCCCACGAGGCAAGGAAGTGGGCTCGATGTAGCATCGAGTACCGCGTCCTGGTACCAAACATCACAGTGGGAACGCGCCCATAAGTGCAATATAATCGCTTTTGCATCTTCCGGTTGACTCGCAGGGTCTGTAACATATGTAATTTACTATATGAAATATTAACAGGCAAGTAGCAAGCGAAACAATAGTTTTAATACAAGTGAATAACGCTTGTTGTGTGCAGAGCTTGAATTGGTTGCTGAATTTGGAACATGCAGCAACGGTTTTCGAACTTCAGAATCCATTCAATGCATTGCGCTTGCGTGTTGACCCTGTCAATCTCGTATATCGCATGAATAATTCAACGGAATGCGGAAACCGAAGTGTTTTCCAAAATTGGTCGAACAGATTGTGTCGACCACTGACCCATGGACGTCACAAAGAGCGGTCATTTGAAATGTCCATTTAGCGTGATTAGCGCTAATTAGTTCGACTCAGCACACGTGTGAGATGGACACTGTGTGCATGTTTAGGAGGTGGACAGATCGATTTCCTCCCATAACCTTGCAAATTTTGCGACAGAAACAATGGTTGGTAACACTTTGACTTCATTTAACCTGGTTATGCTTTGGGGGCAGTGCTCTTTCTAATGAGTCTACTTTCAAGGATTAGTAAAAGCAATTGGCAATTTTTATGTTTATAGTAGGATTTAGCTATGTTACACTCGACGCGTGTGTGTTGTAGTAAGCCGTTTTTTATCTGGTGATGCACACAAAATAAGCCAACTTCACCCACATCACTTGGAGTATTTGTCCACTTCCCCAAAACATTCACCGAGATGTTATATACCCGGGAGTTAATATAGCTGTCACATTTTCGACATTGAAGTTTGTTTTAGGAGTACAGTGATGATTCTTTCGCGAAAGGCGATTGCGCACGCCTTCAATGTCGATAGCCATTTTGAAGAGCTCAAGTGACCCCTGGAAAGAGGACGCTGCATCATGGTTAAAATTGCTCAATCTGGCAAAAAAATTTGAGAGTTGAACTGGTTTAACGCAACAAGGGGACCCAGAAAGGTCGAAATGACCGTCAAAGTGGTTCTCGGAAATTAATCCTTGTAGTTTCTGTGAAAAATTATTTTTTTTGTGTGTAAAAAAAAAAAAAAAACGACAAATATTCATTTGGGGTGCATTTATGACCATATTTTTAGAATGTAAACCTTGCGGGATCTGTTGAGCCTTTGATTTTTTTTAGGTGGTTTTTTGGGAGTTTTTTTCCACCTAAAATGGTTCACTTTCGGCTGGATAGGTGGTGGCGAAAAGGGCGGCGCTTTTGTGTAATAAAAATTAAAACCAAATTGGTGTGCGGTTCAAAATGGCCGACCGCCATGTATAAGCACGTGCGTACGAACCCACTTGGCTATCTAATGGTGATTGTTTGTTGCCAGTTGGGGTAGGCAACTGGCACCGTAACGTGTCGCGACGTGTGATTCTATGCGATATGACCAGATATACAAACGGGAATGCCAAGTGTGGTTTGAAGGACAATACTCAAGAAAGGAAGGGGATTATTTACAAGATTGGTTCACAACTGGCTTTCTGTGAGATTGTGATATTTTTTATTATTTCATCACAGGCATTAATATTTTTTAAATTGGGTGTAATTGTGTAACCCATAGCGACAGTAGGGATAGCCCCCTTATTTTAAAAAACTTTCTGATTTTTGGTGCATAGCATAAATGTGTGCCACTATCAAAAAAATACCATAAAAAAATTTAATCTACACGGACTTGTCTTAGGGTCCACGGTCAGTCGGGGAGGGAAGGGAAATGAATACCGCGAGCAATCGGGCGATATGCCTAAATCAGGGCTGACCTGCCGAATGCGCGGATTTTATATCGCCAAATTCGGCGACCACACGTTTTTGGAGTTCGTGTTGCGCTTTGATATCTCCTAAAGTACACTGACTTCACAAGTTTTACATCGCGCTGGGAAGGAAGCTTAAAATCGTCCAAATCTCACGTCAATAAAAAAAGCATGGGTCCATTCTTGGAATCATTCGGAGGAAGAGACGGCAGTCCTGTTGTAACACGATTTATTAGTAGGAAAAAATCAACCTGTTGTTCAGCAAACACGAAGCACATTTGGGGTACACTGACTTAACCAGCGTGATCGGCCATGTTGTGAACTTGTGAGCAGGATGGAATACGGGTGTTGCCAGATTTTTCGCCTAAAATAGAAATTGCCCATTCCAGAAACGGTTGCATCAAAATCCGCCAAAAGGTGCATTGATCAAATCCGCCCAATTGCCACTTGGTTCGCGGCCTTGTCTGGTCACACGGCGGTCTCGTCACGCAAGTGATGCTTTTGTATAAATTGTGAAATGAGATATGTACTCAGATAAAACAATAAAAGGTAAATAAATAAAGAAAAAATACATTTAAGCATAAAAAGTAACTCCAGAGCCTGGAGACAGTCAAGTATTGGCATTGTGCACAATGCGTTGACCAAAAACCTAATCGTTGGATAGGATGCTGGGGCGGTAAGCCCGCTCTAAATTGATGAAAAAGGCGCTGCGCGCTGGTTGATGTTTGCTCAGAGGAAAACCTTTATTGTTTTAGGATTATTGACACATAAGTAGACACATACGATTCGCCTTATTTATATCTAGGTGGTTACGCACGGACCCAGCCATGGAGGTTGGTTTAGACAGAAGGACCCGAGGAGCGGACGCGGCCGAGGCAGGCCCCGCAGCAGTCGTGCGCGGAGAGCGCAGCATTATGCACTCCTAGCTGCAGCGGCCTCCTGCCAGAAATTGCTCTAAATGTTCTCTAAACATCCATGGTAGAGTCTATATATATGCTTTTTGTTGATGATGATTATTTAAATCAAGAACGCTTTTTTCCTAACAGAAGCAGCTGACATATGATGCATAGCTGGAAAGCGCCTCACTTCAATTTCAATATCTATTTGATTTCCTGACTTGGTTTTCTTTTATTTGTTCGCCGAAGCTTTCTATCCTCATCCGTGAAAAAACACATTGCGGCGGCTTCCTCAAACTGTCCCGTCTCCACAATCTCTCAAACCGGGAATAATGGATTTAATCTGAATCATCATATCGGGAATTCCTGTGTCCAACGATTCACTGGAGAGACCCATAGGTCGTGCCCTTTCTGCCATTTCCTCTTCGGTACTAGGGAATCATAGAGAGGATGGTCAAGTCGCCTCTATCACTTCATCTTCTGATGGCGGTGTGACATGGTTCAAGCGTTTTGCCAAGTTGGGACCCGCTTCTTGTTGACTCCCCTATTCCGGAGTTCGGTTTGCAATTTTCTTTAATTTATTTATGTGTCAGCCTTACGACAGGAAACGCCTCCAGGGACACTTCGCTGGGAAATTCGTCCCGGAGGTTAGGAAGGACTATTAACAATTTGTTAGTTCTTCGTGAATGGAAGTCTGCACCCATGACCCCCGGTTTTCCCTACCCGACTTAGTGAAGGGGACTCCGTTGATGCCATATACGTGCAAAACATGGGAGGGCCATGAATTCGATCCATCATCTCTAACGGATGTGAAGTTCTGATTAGATGGATGGTGGGTACCATATAATATTGGCGCAAAAGCTGATCTTGCAGCCAGCCATTTTGTGTGGTGGTTTTTCCTGATGATTCTGTGTATAAGTGAAAGGCTAAAAGAAAAGAGTGAATGTGATAACGCCAAATGTACATGTAGGTTGGATCATTCACGTTGACTCAGCTACCCATGTCAGTAATGTTTCGCTGTGTTCGGCTTGGATCTTCCTTTCCTATTCTATTGGGACAATGGACACAAGAGCTCACCCACAAGATAATGCTTCTAGGAGAACAGCGAGAATCTGGCGTGATCGGTGATGGTCCACACCGTTTCTGACCACCCTCTGAGCTCTGGGAATTCTAAATCCTTAGCATCTTCGTAACAGTCGAGAGTATAGGGTGCCACATAAACTAAGAGACACCTTTACTGGTTAATTCTATGTGGGCCAGGACTGGTCTAAACAAATATCCCATATAATTTCACAGGGAAAGTTGTGCCGGCGGTGACATAGTGGTGGTTCATGAGCTCCATATATGTGTGATCTCTTGATTGCATATATAATAAGATTGTTCGTGGAGCTTGGTCCCTAAAAGGTACGGAACTGCATCACCGCACACTGTGCCAAATCGGTTTACATCCTCTTTTTCCCACCTTTGCCTGTTGCGTCCAAATGGTCTAGGGAACTTTCCGTTACTTATGTACGGTATTTGGATTCACAGGCAAGGTTCGCCGACAATAATTGAAGGGTGTGTAACCGGTGGCAGATTTGGTGCGATGATAAATATAATACCCAAGGGTTGCTGTGCGGATGATGTGTTAATTTGGACATGTAAAGTTCATTGCTTCATCATGGAGGATCCACATTGTGAGTCAGATTCGACACACATAATTGGATAGGCCAAGGCGATCCTGGGCTCTGCATATTACCATAAATCTGTTTCTTCACGCTGTTCTGATAGACACGCTCATCACCCTTCAATTATATCGTTTCTCGTGGTATCGACGAAACACCTCTTTTGATGACGCTTCTTTGTCTTTATACCTTTAACAAGTTTGTAGTTCAGATGGTTCTTCTCTCTTTTGCCATGTTTCTGGCATTAAATCTTGATCTGTTTAAATGGTCACCTATTGGTTTTTATATAACTGACGGGTTGGGGCAAGATATCAACCGGGGATTTGACGTCGACCCATGATTCTCCCATTGTCGTGCCAACTGTTTGTTCATTGTCACAGCTATTACTAGGGCCCATTCGGGCACTGATGGTGGGTCAGTGGTCAGTTTCTCTGCATGAATTAAACTTTGTTACTGTTGAATTACGCCACCAGGCGGGGCTCACCATCTACCAAGAAGGTTTGTTACTAGCTTTGAGCGTGTTTGGCATATTGGACAAGATCCTCTGGAACCACAAAATGGAGGATGGGTTAGGTTTCTGGTGTATAATGTTTGTTCTACTAAGTGCGCTAAGGAGCAAGGCTTTTTTGGTGCATTTTATCACTTACAGATTCGGACCACACATAATTGGAAGGCCAAGGCGATCATGGGCTCTGCAATAGCTACAATACTCTGTATCTTCACGCTGTTCTGATGAGAAACAGCGCTCACTCACCTCCTAATATTACGTTTCTCGGTATCGACGAAACACCTCTTTGATGACGCTCTTTGGCTTTTATACCTTAACAAGTTCTTTAGCTGCGGGGGGGGGGCCGCTGTGTCTCTCTTTTGCCATGTTTCTGGCATTAAATCTTGGATCAATGGAAATTGGTCACATTTTCTCATATGGTTAGTTGTATATACACTGACGGGTGTGCCGAATCAACGGGGCTTTGAGTCGACCATGATTCTCCCACTTGTCTTGCCAACTTTTGTTCATTGTTACAGCTAATTTACTATGTCCCCTTCGGGCACTGATGGTGGTCAGTTTCTCTATTTAATACACCTTTGTCTGTGAATACTGCACCAGCGGGTCCCATCTAACCAAGAGGGTTTTTACTAAGCTTTGAGTGTGTTGGCTATATTGGACAAGATCTTGGGAAACAAAAATGGAGTGATGGTGTTCAGGTTTCTGGTGTTGTATAAGTTGGTATACTAAGTGCGTAAGGAGCAAGAAAGCTCTTTTTTGTGTGGCATTTTATCACTACAGATGGTTTTGTGGCAAGCTGTGAGGAAACTTAAAAGAGGCTCGTTTCGCTTTCTTAACCACAAACTCACTTCCAATATATTTTCTAGTTTTGAGTGTTCTATACTGTAATTATATAAATCAAGAGAAATGAGGAGACCCGATAGTTCTCTTGCACAATTTCATTGAGAAAACATTCTCGTTATCATCGTAAGGTTTCTATACCATGTTCTGCCTTCCTCGAATAGAGCATCGCGAAATTTCTCAAGAGTATGTAGGAAAGTATTTGGTTGAACAGGAGGGTCACTGATGGTTTCAAGATCAAGGTTTATGGGCACGTCTATACCATCGTCATTTGGTTCAAACAGGGGGATCCTGAATCACTTCATCGGGAATTAATTCGGGGTGCTCCGGACATCTAGACCGTTTCTATTATCAGAACGTGGTTCAAAGGGCAGTGTTCAAGGAGTTCTGTTGTCTTCCGATTCATGGCAAAAACGTCATCTCCGTTGGTTCAATAGGGTCCATATTCCATCTTCCATTTCATCATTATCTCTTCCGCATGACGAATAACATCACCGATACCTCTTATAATAAGTGGGCTTTTGCATAATTCTAAACATGAATCAAACATATTTAGTCTCTAGTATTCGTTATTTTGAGAAGGATCGGTGGATTTGGTCTTTTTGGAACCACTAGAATGAACAAAGGGAATGTTCCTCCAGCCGCTTAAGTTTCGTGATTCAAGCACCCAAGTTCTTTTCCAGAATCCACATGGTATTTTGTCTTTTGAATGACGCCGTGATGCGGTACCGGTAGGCACTGGAGAGTTTTAGAGCGAGTCGAGCCAAAACGCAAAACAAAAAAATGCGCAAACAAAAGCGCCGAATTTTTGGGTCTATCACGATTGTGTTGGTTCAATTCGCGAATTTCATGATTTTGTAAAAAAAACACCTTTTTAATGTAATTGCCAATAAACACCACCACGATGTGTAAATCATTATTATTGCAAACGCGGGACGAAAAAATTGATGACTCACAAAGCGTTCCAATAAGTGCAAAATATAGTCCAAAGTATCATAAAATAAATCCTAGCATAGAACCCTTACCTCTAACCTTGTTGATTAGTTGAACACGGAGACAAGCCAGACCTATTTTCCAGGTATTAAATTGAGCACAATTTGGTTTGTATTTCCAAGGCGATCAACGCGCGGTGGCGGTTATCGGGTCTTTGTTTCATAATTGGTTGATCCATGGGATATTTTAAACTCTTCGGAATTAAACAAATTCGGACTTGGCCGGTTTTTTTAGAATTAGAAAGTATTTTCGGACGGAAAATAGGTAGAGAGACGGAAAGAGAGAAAAAAAAACAAGCTTCCCACAATTCAGGGGCAAAAGAGTGGCAACCCGTCACGCGGACAGGTCATCCGAGACCGGGATTCCCCAATCCCACGTCGAAAGTAAATTATTCTCGAGGATATGCAAAGGCCTCATCCCGCGCAGCGGCCCTCTACATTGTATTCAAAATTTTATCGGAATAAGGAAGGGGAACATAACAGGTGTGATAATGATGTGCTGCTTGCTGAATTTTTCAGCGAGAAAAAGTTAAGAAATCGGATGTCCAACTTTGGAAGTTTGAGTATTGTTTTTGCAAAGACTTTGTCGTGTTCCTGGTTGACACATAAGGAAAAGCATTTGCGCGATTTTTACTTTAAAATCGCGCATTTCCAAATACGGACCGCGCATTTGCCATTTTTTAAATCGCGCAAAAAACTATGGTGCCTACTACGTTACCGGGTAGACATCTTAACGAAATAATTGGAAAGGAGGAAGAAGGAAAGTGGCATATTACAGTATAACATTTTTAAAACCAAATGAAATGAAAAAAACAAAATACGCTAAACATGAAATTGCAAATACGCTTTGGAATTTATATATTCAACTAGCAAAATTGTTAATCCTATTTTAATTACCTTGCATTTGACATTCAGCAGATAATTAGGGATATATAAGCCTTATCCGTTCGTTTATCCGAAATCTCTAGTTTCGAGGTTCGTGTACACGAAAATGTGTTATTCCGAAGGTTCGTTTATCCGATAGGTTCGTTTATCCGAAGGTTCATTTTTACCTAAAGGTGCGTTAATTTGAAGATTCGTTTATCTGAAAAGAAATAAGGTTTGGTTATACGAAATTGAATAAGATTTGTGGGAGCTTTTCATTTTCGGTTCAACGAACCTTATTTCATTTCGGATCAACGAAACTTACAAACCTTCAGAATACCAAAACTTCGGATAAATGGACATTCGGCAATAACAAAACTTCGGAATAAAAGAAATAATTGTTGGATAACGAAAACCTTCGGAATAATAGCCTAAGTCAAAGGTATAAGAAGCCCGTATAAGCCATTATTATTAACGTTTTAACCTTTCAAAAAAGTGCTGCCATTGCAGAAACCTTTCCACTTTTTCTTTTCTATATTCCATTTCTTACGTCTGTTGTGTGAGTGTCATACTTTGACGGCAGTTTTCCGCTTTCGTTAATATGCCGTCCTGGGCGCGCGAGTTTAAAAACGCCGTCGCTTTAAGCCATCTGCGCGTGGTTGGTTACAAGTGCGATCATCAAATCTCGCGCTGACATCACCGCAGGAGAGGTAGGAAATGGAGTATAGTATAATGAGGAACTTTTTGAGTATTTTTTGTATAAACGTTGCTAAAACTTCGCTAAATTTCTCAGAAAGTTCTGCCTATCATGGTCAAAATGCTGTTAAGATTTAGTCAGCATAACTTTTCTAAAAAGTTCTGCCTTCACGGCCAAAACGTTTGCCTTGAACTTTTCTATCTATGTCTCTACATCCGCGCCGTTATGTCATAACCCGTGACGCAGTTTTACGCTCGCTTTAAGATATGCTGTCTTTGTACGCTATAGTGTAAAAATGCCGTCGATCGCTTTAAGCCCATGCGCACGGTTGAACTAGTGCGAAATGCAATCTCGCGCTGAACGTCACTGCACGGAGGTTGGGAGATGGAATATAGGAACTTTTCCTTAACGTGTTGCTTAAATTTTCTAAACTTTGCTGAACTTCGCTACTTTTATGCGAAAAGTTCTGGCGATCATGTCAAAAATGTATGCTATAAAAAATTGTAAAGCATTAACTTTTCAAAAAATTTCTAAAAAGTTAGGTTCTAACGGTCTACATTTTTATAGAACATTAAGCAATCAGGAAATTTTTTGTTGAAGGTTTTCAACTGTTTGAACTTAAAGTTTAGGCCGTGCTCGGGACAAAGAAGTGGCCCCCGTTGGCCCAGTTTTCTTCAAAGCTTATCCCCTGCAGAAGTTTGAGGGTTAATAGATGTGGAGTACGCGATGCCAACCAGAAGTTGAGGATTCTTGTGCATTTAATCCAGGTGCATTCGGGGAGTTGCCTATCCGACGGGCTTGTCATACTGTTTACCACAAAGGCCCACTTGTTTTTATCATATTTTTGGCGGTAGCTCTTCTCTGCCAACCCAGATGGTCCTGCCAACTCATCCAACGAGGTGGTTTTTTTTTTTGCCCTGTTTGGGGTTGGCTGATGGCGTTTTCTCGGACTTGTGTTGTCGCTGTGCGGTAAACGATTGATCACCCGGGGTGATCGCTTCCCTCTGCTGCTCTTCATTTGGCTGGTCACCAGCTTCAGGTTGAGCTTGATTGAGGTTTCTTGGCGTTCCTGCATCTTCCGCGTACCCGGGACTGGAGTAGCGCCTTCCTTGCCCTTCTCCCAATTTGGTATTTATGTCTATGGAAACTTCAGCCCGTGACATTATGTAGGAATTTGGGCAGAGTTGACCAGGGATTTTGATCGCTTAAAATAAGCATCCGTACGTCCTTCCCTCCCTCAATTGGGCAATGGTTTGACCTTCCAATCTTGGGATGTGCGCGTTTCCTCTTCTTTTTTTTGGTGGGTGGAACATTTTCTGGAGGAGGAGATTGCCTCGGATGAGGATCTGAGCTGGATATCTTGGTGGAGAGGCTCTTTAGGTGGAGAGGATCTCTATGGGGAGAAGAAATATCTTGAGGAGGGAGGAAGGGGGGAGGAGGTGGAGCATCAGCCCTTCGGTAAAAATCGGGAGATTTAAATGGAAAGATTGGGCTTATTAAATTTATGGTCATTCAACTCTTAATAAACAAAGGCTCCTAGTAAGGAAATAGGTCTATTATGATAAAATTGTGACTGAAAGTTATCTGACCTTCATACATAACATAAATAATATGGTAATTTTTAATGCTAAAAACACTTTTTATAGAGCGTAACATAGGCTATATTTTTTCACTTTATATAATAGGCCTTAGATAGGCTGCATGCATAGGTCTCCTAATGTTTGAATGTTGGTGTATTTTCATTTCACGTTTTATGGTATACATAAAAAAAATTAGATATAACATGATTAAGATTAGAATAAGTCTATATTGTAAGGAGATCTATTATACAGTAATCTACGGCCAAATCACCTATCGCTTGTGCCAGATCTGCATGCATGATTGCATGATTGCAGGCATACAGTACGGAATATTGCAGAGTGCATTTTAAAATATTACAACAAATAAAAGCCCATCTTTACATAAGTTGTGGCATATAAAACACGTCATAAGTATTTATTCTTTACTTCAACGAGAAAATACGGGTATTACTATGTTATTCAATGATTTACTCGGATTTTACTCACCTGATTTTATTGAATTTGCAATCTGGCCAAAGAGGGTTTCGAAAAAGGAGCTTGGGAACCGGATGTCGCCCAATTGGGCGACATCCGGGAATATCGATATCGCCCAAGCAGCGAGTGGCTGAGGTACCTCGTATATTCGGCGAGCATGGCGAAAGGACACAATTAGAGTACGCAAAATGCTACAAAATCAATGGCAATAAATAATTTTATTGTGGTAATAACTTTTATTATTTCACGGACTATGTATTTACTTTTCATAGGTGAAACCAATGATTTCATAACATCGCCAAAAGAAGCGTCTAGCTTGATTCGGCGATTTTATCGCCCGATTGCGCTTATCCCGACGGCGTCATTAGAAAGGGTTCAATAGCAAAAATTTGCATTTCTATAAAGCAGGCTATTTTGACAATTACTTTTTATGTGGCTTAAAGGTGCCTATTATAAATAGTGCTAATAGTGTCTATTGAAGTTCCACGGGACCCTTTTCTAAAGCCACTAAGTGCTGGAGTTCATAAGGCAGCTATTTTGACCACAAAATGGCTTTAAACTGGCTGGCCGGACTATAAAATAGTGATACAATATCAATCAAAAGGATCCAAGACCCATTCTAAAAGCCCCACTCTGCACTTTGCTTTTTGCAAATATCAGTATGGTAGGTAGTTCTGATTCTGCATCAAGTAAAAAGCTGCTTATGTTAACCAGAGGATCATCCTTAATTTGATTTAACAAATGTATGAATTAGAGTCTGTTTTAAGCATTAGGTTTGATTTGTACGTTCGGAGATTCGGGCATGTTCTTGCGAGCTTGTCAACAACTTCAGCACATGGTGATCACATTGATGGCACAATCTTGGTCAAGGATTTCCTGGTACTATGAGGAGGAATTTGACCAGTCTGAACATCTTCAGTGAGAAGAAAAGCCAGTGTCTACTGGCAGGGGATGGTAGCGTAAACCAAGAGTCCTCATGACCAAGTCTGCAAGAGTTGTTACTGAAGTAGTGTGGGTGGAATTCAGGCTTTGAATTTTAATTCCAACCCGGATTCTTAGATGCTACTACGCTACTGTGGGTTAACTGGCCAAGAAGCTGATCAGCCCAGTGCACATGCTTATCTGTGGGGGAACCTTACAAGAAAGAGTGCTAGGGGCACAGTGTCCCCCGTAAGGGACCATAGGTTGAGGCTTCGAAAAGCTCTAATTGCACTTGCAGGGAAGAAACCTCTAGGTTCACAACCTCATAATGGAAACAGGAATAAGGTCATGCCTTGGGCGTCAGCAGCTGAAGTTAGTTTTCCCCGGATTTCCATAGGACACTTGTTCAAATAGATATTTTGTAGTGGGGACTTTTCAATTATGTGGTAGCCCTAATTGTTGTATCACGAGCAAGTATTAGAACGTGAAGGATGAAAAATGTTGACATCACTAGAGAGTAGTGATTTGTTCCAAGTTTCATTAATAGAGAATAACCGCTATAATCGGTATTTTTGAAAATGTGCCGAGTATGACCTTATCGGTACGGATCGGTATCGGCAAAATTCCCCATTTTTTACGATTTTTCTATACCGATTAATTAATATCAAAGAGGTCCAAACTTTGACTTAAAATTGTTCCAAGGTATGCCAAACGGTGAAAAAAATCGAAACTGAAACAATCAATTTATTATTATTAAACAAGAGTGTGTATGTTTGTTCATAACTGTACTATTTTCGCCGATTTATTGGCTTACCTAAATCATCTGCTAATTTCTAGCTTGCGTTGGCTGTCAAACGCGATGATCACGCAAAAAATACACAGAAAAAAATCGGAATCAAATGAAACCGATTTTGAAATTTTAAATCTGTAATCGGTATAACCGATATTAGGGTGATCGGTTAGACCTATTCATATAATCATTTATAATCTACCTTTGACTTAAAGTTTGTTACCTTTGACCACCTGTTGAGCCTTGAATCTAATCTTGTTGAGTTTCGACTCCCTTTGAATATCAAGAACAGTCCATAAAGAGTGTTATGTAACGTTGGTTCAAATGAACTCTTCCTGAATCCAATAATAACTTTTTAGAGTGCAAAGGTTCACTTTACACACAGTTTCAATGGAAAAGCCCATTTCCTCCGAATTCAAGCCCTGGGTGGACCCATAAGGCTAACTCCGATTTAAGTAGAAATCGATAGGGATTAGTTTTGGGGGACAATTGGGAACATGTTAAGACTATGAACAAAAATATTTAAAACTATAGTGGCTATAGATGCACACTACTGGTGGTGGCAGTCCTTTCTTGTGTTTTTCAATCTAGCCACGATCACACAATTTGGTCACATAAATCTTTTTTTCTTTGAAATTGCATTTTGCATTGAATAGACATCCTGTAAACGTAAAGTACAGTAGAGAGTTTTTTGAGGATACGAATTTCTCCTCAAATGTGCACTGGATCGCTTGTACACCACCTACCAAGAACTTTCGAAGGTTTATTGGCGGAACGAACCAGACAAAAGAACACCGCAAACCTTGGGTTTGGAATTTGCCTGATCTACCGTAAGTTTCCCCATAGACACCGTGCTTGTAAGTTTGTCTGCACGACAGAAAGTACTAAATCATCTATACATAAAGACCGGTGTATTCCCTGAGTCACTTCATGGTGATTCTAAGACATGTACATTGGAAAGCATTCCCAATATGCAAAACCGGGTTCGAAAAAATTGGGGGTGCTTCTCTCTCTGAAATCTCCTCATGTCTCTTTAAAAAGAAGGGTCTTCATGTCTGTAAGCCATGTATTGGTGAAGTTATAAGCAAAAAAGTGGTCCCCGAATTGGCCACAATTTTGTGCCCCGTTGTTGGCAGTGACTCTTAATGTCTTACGTATTGCAAGACCAAATATGTAGGCTATATTTTCCGGGCCATTTTTCCAAAAATGCGCCAATACTTCTTGAAGTTTGACTTACAGTACTGATAAATATAGGTATCAAAGATAAAGACCACTCTAAATTCTTTTTTTCATTTTAATGATTTTCCTATTGGATTACACAGTTAGGCAGCTCCTTTGGTCACAACTTGGGTTGAAAAGTTGTGCCCTCGTGTGACCGTAAAAACCTGGTCATGGCTTATTACCTAAGCATCGCGAACTTGGGTTTAAAGGATGACCTTAAACGATAAAGCGGATTGAAAATGAGAATAAAGGTATATGCATTTTGGGAACCGGTACTCTCTTACGACGAATTGAACCCGGCGACACCAGTATTTTTTGCGCAGAACTCGGCCTCTCTGGCCTCGTTCCTTCCACTTAGAATAATGCATCGCCTGGGTTCATCGTCATAAAGAGAGTACCTCTTCCCAAAATCTACCTTATTCTCTAATTTCGTGATCCCACGTGACTGCCTCGTCCCCCCGACTTACCTAAAAAATGTTGAGATTTTTTATATCATCGACAGTGACAGTCCTGATCGCTGATCTAACCGTTATTAACTCGGTAATCCATGTGTGCCCATCCCCCCCCCCCTACACTGCAATTCCGGGTTCGCTTCTGTAATGAAATATTCAGCAATTTTTTATAAATTTCCTGTCGGTAAACGGACAATTACAGCACAGCAGCCGATGGGACCTTGGGAAACAAGTAATTGCTCATAACCTAAAACTGCCAAGTCAGGATCAGCTCATTTCTAATGATCATAGAAATAAAACAGAAGGTTGCTGAAAATTCACAAAATGCACCTTTAATTGGCATACATTTTCATTTACAAGGGACATACAATGTATAAGCGTGAAAAAAATTGACATAATAAAAGGACCCTTTACTGAAATCACTTCGAGGGTGAGTTGGAAAACAATTGTTTAGTCTTTAAAAACAGGACTGTTCCGGGGGGGGGGGAGTGCAGTTTGTGGCATTTCTGGAACAGAAAAGCAGGTGTTCTCATTGTTTGCTACACAAATTCAAAAGCATTCAACCGGGATTCAGGCATTGTATTTTTAGACTGGTAGTAAGATATTGATCTGGGGCAGAGTGAAGGCTGGATTAGGCGTCTGAAAGTCAGGTATGTTTCCCAATTAACCACCCGCCCGCGTTATGATTTTCTGCCCGTGTTTGAGATTCTGAAATTCCTAAAAAGTTCATGATTTTTAATTTTAAAAAAGAAATATCAAGGTTTCGTCTTCTTCTTGTGTTCACATCTTGTGAATGTGATTTTGTAATTTTAAACCAAAGAACGTAGTTTGCAAAATCATTTCCTAAAATGTAGGTGGTGGTTTGACACAATATTGCAGCTATTAGAGCTGGCGAAGTTGTAAAATGAAATAGTTCCCTCATTAGAGTTGCAAAAAATGTTACGGGAACATAACATTGCTTTCATGGCCTTAGGCACTATGCATAGCATGGTCTGTGAGTCTGAGTGACAAACTTGGGCGGCGCCAGGGGGAGGCAGGGGGCGGGGTTCGCAAAACCCCCCCCCCCCCCCCCCGAATTTCAAAAATTTTAAGGAAAAAAAAACGTTTTTTTTTTGCTTGCACAAAACTTAGGGTTTTTAAATACCAAAATAGGTACATTTTGTCGTTTTCGCCCCTTTGAATAGTTCGCCCCCTCCTCTGATTTTACCCTGCGCCACCCCTGGATGAACAACAAATGCTTTTCAAGTTGGGTAATGCTGGCAGTTGTCAGCATCCTTGTTCCAAATTGCCACAAACTGCCACCCGCCCCCCCCCCCCGCCCCCCCCGTAACTCGTCTGTTTTTACGAATGGAAACATCTAAATTGTTTACAAACTCGTGTTTCATGGAAGGAAACATGGTCTGTTGGGTAGTGGTGCAGGCAGTAACTACCTGCGCACTGTGTCATATCTGTGCAGATTATGCCGCTCATTGGCATATTTTGCACTGATTGGCTCCACGCTAAAAAAGGTGAACGTCTGCTGCCAGATCCCCAATGTTTCAAATTGACAAAACTTGGTATGTGGATAGCGGTGCATGCACATGTATTTTGCGTTTTAACATTTCATTCACACAGTAATTAGTATATAGGCCGTTGCGCAAAACACATTGTCAGGAAATTGAGGCACCCACCTTGGGAACTCTCTGAGCCACCTTTAAGAAGCAAGAGCAGTGTGTCATAAGCTTGGTGAACCCTTAACACGTTATCCTCCCACACTACCCTGCCATCCTTGAAAATTGACGGATAGGTCAAAGGGGGCCCTTTGAGGAACGTTCTGGATTGATTTTCACATGATTTTTGCAAGCCTACAGTATAAAATTGTGGATTCATATTAGAAAAATTTCATACTATTTATCTATATCATTGGCCATATGTATGATTTTGCAACAATACAAGGTGAATATTTTCTCGGGTCCCCTAGTAAAATAGGCCTTCATAGTTGCCCAGACTGGCAAAAAGGATGGATTAAAATGGGACCACACATAGAGGGGGTGCTAACTTGACACCTCCACCTGATTGAAGTTCTTTAGAACAATTGAAAAGTTATTAGCATAGCTCCTAGGTCTCCTTAAACAATCATTGTAATAAGTTTTTGTTTTGTACCTTACAGAAGTGAAAGAGGTCAATCACATATTTTGCAGAGGCGAAAATACAAGTGTATCAAAATCTCAGATTATGGCAGAAGGTGGGATTGAGTCTGACATCAGGTAGTGCCCCTTTAAAGGGACATAATGGCATGAAAAAAATTGACATAATGAAAGGACGCCTTACTGAATCACTTCCACATTTTTGAAAACAATTGGATGTTTACATGTCTGTAAAAACAGGAAGCGTTCAGGGGGGTAGGTGGTAGTTTGTGGAATTTCTGGAACAAGGATGCTGACATTACGGCAGCATTTACCAAACTTGAAAATCATGTGTGTCATCAGGCTCACAACCATGCTATTGTATAATGTGCTAATCCATTTTCACTTGCCAGATCAAATCCCCCCGGTCTGAATGCTTTTCGAATTGTGTCGCAAAACATGCTAGATACACGGTTAATATTGTCAGAGATGAACACATTGCTTTTACTGTTCTTCAGAAATTGCCACAAAACTGCCACCCCCCCATGAACTCTTCCTGTTTTTACAGAATGTTAAAACATCCAAATAATTGTTTTCAACTATGGAAGTGATTCAGAAGGGTCCTTTTCATTATGTCAATTTTTTTCATGCCATTATTTCCCTTTAAGGTCTACATTATTATTCCCCTTAAGGTGAAAATTGAAAGACACCTACAAGTGATTTAATCACACTATGCGAGTTAGCACTGGTAATGACTGCTGCATTTCTTAATTATCGCCAGGTGTTATCATTTTACAACAGGAGCTGCTGTGGTAAAGCACTAGTTTGGTACATATCTGGCGCCACCAAGCAAAATTGACCCAATCTAACAAGGAAGGGAAGTGGTAATGAAAACATGGGCAGTGACACTATATACGTGACTAAAAGGAATTCCCCACCAATTCAACAGTTACATTTGAATATGTCCGGTCAAAATTCATCCACTCAAAAAGTGACTGATGGGAAGCAATTTTGGCCTGAGAAGGTAGTGTAGCTTTTTTTCTCTTTTTTTACGCACTTGCACAGCTGACTTTAAAGGGATGGGTTTCTTAGGGCCTCCAAGACTCTTTACTACCAGAGGTGTTTCATCATTTTTAATCCCCGGTTTAAAAAACATGGGGATTTTTGACCGGCTTATATGTTTTTGTGTACCAACAGCACTATAAAGTTCTTCTTCCCCATAATGCAAAACATTTTGCCTTTCATTTTTCTATATTAACAGGTAATCACAGTGTAAATAACATTTGAACTAAATCTGTACACAAAAGTGGCAATCCCTCCACACATAGATTATGCCAGTAATTTTGCTAATGTGGTTGATATTCAGTATCTTTCCATTGGATGTTTTTTCTTAATATTCTTTTGAAGCAGTCAAGCACTGAAGGATTTATAACCTGTGGTATGCCTTTTTTTTTTACTAAGGACATTCATTACACAATGCAGTAAAAATCGTAGCGCTTGAATACATTATAGAACAGGGGGGAGAAGTATTTGTTTTGGATGCATTTCCTATGGAGGTTCCATGTGTTGGCAGCTCCTGGTTCCAATGGCCCTTTGCATGATGGGAAGGTTTCTGAGCTGCCTGTTTGTTATGGGTGCTGTGTGCTAGGCCGATATGTAAAATAGGTTTACCTGGGTTTGTTAATAAAGAAGACCAGGTCAATTCTACAAGATCCCAATGTCCAAATGCTAAACTTGGGATGTGGGTTCCAATGCATTTTCTTTTCCCAAGATATCATAGGCAAAAGCTGTAATTTTATGGTTAACCATAGATATTAGCATAGCAATCTATAGGGCATGTGCTTATATGCTTTATCTTGTCTGTGATTAAAACCACAAGTTGGTTTCCCATCAAACTTTATTTTAGTTGAATGTGAGTGTTAGGCTCTCGTCCTTTCCCAGCAAAGATTGGTGATACACCCCAGGGTTTATGCCTAGTTAATACCTGAAACCATCTTTATATAACAATCTGATTTTGCAATCTGTCAATTCTTTCTTGATTAATATTAACTGCAGGTGAACTTCGACCCTGAAGTATTTTTCAATATACTTTTACCACCGATCATCTTCTATGCTGGGTATAGTCTTAAACGGGTGAGTATGCCAAGTTAAAAACAGTTAAAGGTGCAACGAGAGATTTCAAGTCATCCATATTTTCTGTGATATGTAGTGGTTTCATATAGATTAGATGCACAATAGATCCCCTACCTTTTATTTGGTTACAGAAATAACTTAAAATGAAAACAAAAGGTGATTTTTATATGCTTATATTTCAATAGAAAACATAGGCTGAATTTCGTATTTGCTCTTATACGAAATTAGAAATTTCAAAATTTTTGTACCAAAGAAACAGTTCTCAGCTTAATCCTTCCAATGGGGATATTTCTGATATAAGCTTTACACCAATGCCAAAATCAGAATTTTCACATTTTTTCGGGATACCTGTTATTTGAAAATCTCAATGTTTTACTCTAAAATGAATACAAGATGCTACTATTTAAAGCTTTTTTCAATGACATAGCAAAGATCTTTTATTTTACTTGTTGTAGTTGCTTTGTTTGTTGTCTTTGTTATTTTTTCGTCTTTGTGTTGGTAAAAAAATGTTTTTTAATTGTGGATGAAAATAATGGGTCGGTCGGCAGAATATTTTTTTTATTTTGTGCTAATTTGCATAAAAACTTTCAAGTCAGCAGGTTTTTTAGGGTCGGTCGGGTTACGCCAAACAAACAATTTTTTTTTGGGGTTGGGTTGAATAGTTTGGTTGAATAGTTTGTTACCTCCCCTCCTTCTCCTACCAAGCAATGTTGAGGCAAACATACAGTACCATCACTCACAGGTACCAATATCAGCCATTATCATGCTTTGAGGTGTCTGATACGCGATAATATCAGATCCTATGCATGATAAAATTGGATGATTTGCACCCAATATTTATTGGTCTCGCTATGAGTTTTAAAATATTGGGCTCGACACTGTCTCGCCCAATATTTTTGCAACTCATAGCTCGACCAATAAATTTGGGCTGAATCAATCCAATTTTATTACAACATTGATATAAGGGAGTGGGGAAATGGCCATTGTGACAAAGTCTCTCAACAATTTCGCACAAGATTGTAGCTCTATCCTCTCGCTGTTGCAGGAGAATCATTATTTGACAGTTTGGAAAAATACTGGATTAAGATCTTAAGGAAAAATGTATCAAAAATTGTTTATTAGCTAGTAAAAATGTTACTGTGCATTGTCTGTCTTTTGCAAGTGTTGTCTAATACTAGTCCAATCACACCTGTTTGTTGTAATTTTGATAATTTTACCAGTTTACACATGGCTATAATAAATATTTAAACCAAATAAACCAAAACCAAACATATGATGTGTACTCAAGAAGGTCATGCTACAAATTGGAGTGGTGCTTGAGTAGCCTTAGAACACATACACAAATTAAGTGGGAACAAGTGTCTGCCATGAAATAGAGAATTGTCCATGCCAACAAGTGGTGATTTTACACGTATGTTTGTTTACTGAGCAATTGGGGAAAGCCATATATGTGAGACAATATTTGTGCTTCAATGTCAGGTTATTGCACATTGACCAAAAGTGTAGCAATCCTGAAAAATGACATCATCAGCATCAGGAGACTTTGGTTTGCAAAAATTGACAGAATATACTTACACCTGTTTGTCACAATTATTTAGCTTATAATAAGCTAGGGGTTACCATATTGTAGTTATAACTTTTAAGTGCATCATTGATTTTTATTATCCCCCTGGCTTGAAAAGCAGAGGGGGGTATTGCGAAGGCACGCATGTCCGTATGTTTATGTGTATGTTCCAGTTTGGTTAGCTTTTCTAACCAAGGTTAGGTTTTCGTTTTTGGCTCAAAATCACTGATTTGTGCCAAAAAAAGAGCAAATTGGGGAAAGAAAAAAGTGGGGTTGCATGCCCCCTTGGCACTGCCACTGGCTTACACCCTGTGTGAAAGAATTGCAGTTTTTGACCTTCTATAATAATAATTTCTGATATTGTATTAACCCCAACACCCTACCTACTCTTGAGGTCTAAACCCCCAGCTGGCACTAATAGGCAAATTTTAGCTGCCCAACAGATGCTTATCGGCACTCGTGCATTTAAATGCTGCCTGAGCATTAACCCTCTATAATTATTTCCTTGGAAAACCTGTTGATGTCCCATAGGCAGGCATCAGACTTAGGTTTCTGAGATGTAAATGACCAGCATTTAGCTTCTCCCTTTATTTTGTTTTTTGTTTTTCATTTTTTTCATTAGCTAGCAGTTATATAGTTGTGAATGCAGGGTAAATTGCCCAGCCGGCACTTGTGGGCATTGGTTTTGTTGTAGGGTTAGAGTTTAGGATTTAGTGATTTTTTTGGCATTGTGAGGAGGAAATGCTCAGCAAGCACTTACCAGCATTCAGGTTCCTGGGGGTGCCCAAGAGGCACTTATCAGCACTGGATCTTTTCCCCACTAAATGCCCTGGAGGCATTTATCAGCACTTAATAATTAAGGTTTCAAAAACAAGCAAATGAGAAGATTCACCCAAAGACAAGTGAACTGGAGCATAAAATTCCTACCTCATTTAGGAATATTTTTGTGTCATCTGCTAGAGGACACATAGGGATTACGTTGGTAGCTTGTCTGTCTGTGTGTTTTTGTGTTTCTGTAGTCAAAATGTTAACCCTAAACATAAATTGCCTGCTGTTTCCACATACATGCACTCATTTTCATGCCACTTGCTTGTAATGGTACTTGGGTAGTGCCCTACAGTTGCCCTTCTCACAAGTGGAGTCAAGGATTATTTAAAGGTCATTGGAGGTCATTTCCCAAGAATGGTCAGAAATATGAAATTGCTTGGTGTATCCACATGTACATGATCAGTTGATAACCTGAAAAGACGACTACTGAATTTGACGCCTCCACAAAACTTAAATTTAAACTGATGACAGATAATTTTGGTGAAAATGTCTTAAGTTAAAATAATACTGAAAAAGAAGTTAGTTATTTTTGCCGACGTGTAAGCATGTAGTGAAATTTCGAAATGTATAGTGGTCTTTCCTTTCGTACACACGGTCAAATGTGTACATGTCACAGCACTAATTCTAACTTTATAATTATGCTACCCTTATTCCACAGCGTCATTTTTTTCGTAATCTTGGAGCAATCATGGCATATGCATTACTGGGTACAGCGATATCATGTCTGGTTATAGGGTAGGTATTAAATGTTTTTTATTTTACTTAGTTAAAGCAATAACAGCACATTTTTCAAAATTTGCGATTTTTGCACAGTTGTGTTGGTAATTGTCTAGTAAACTATACCTGCGAATGGTAATGCTCAAAAATGCATATTTTTCATAAAAGAAGCGATTTTGTAATTAGAATCGGGATCCCATTGCAATTTAACGGCGGAAATGGAAATGCCGAATTTCTGTCCGTCCATTGTGAAATTGCCACCAAGAAAATGACCTCTAACTTGACTTGTCTGAAGCAACTGAACAACTAATGGATGAGCGTAGACATGTACATGATGCTATTTCCCAGCTATTTCACATTGGAAGGCCATTTCCATCAGCCTTTGAATTATCAGGATCGCCGATATGAATTATCCTAATTGCCAAATTCCTTCTTTTGCGATACATAGACATGTTCAAGCTTTACCATTCACAGGTATAGTTTACTAGCCAGTTACCAATGCAACTGTGCAAAAATCTCACAATTTTTGGAATATTGGGGCGCTACTCAAAAACATATGCTGTTATTGCTTTAATACTCCCAGGCTCTTCCAGTAACAGTGCATAACCCCCTCTTGTGGAAGACACAGATAAACTGACATTCTGAAATCAACTTGAAGAAAATATTGATAAAAATCACACAAAAAAATACAGTTAATAGAAAGTGACATGACCTTGGATGAATTAGGTCAATCAGACATGTCAATATTGAAATCAGTTTTCAGTGTTCTAGAACCAAAAATCAGTATTTTGGGCAAAAAATCATATTCTTCATCAGCAAATGGCAGATTGTGCTCAATTAAGAAACATACCATTAATGTCTCTGCTCTTATCACTGTGAAGTCAAACTTTTTTTCATAGTGAACTTTTTTTTTTTTTTTTTTTTAATTACCCAATTAGAGCTATACTGCCTCTTAGATTTCCCTTTTAAACCTTTTCTTGCTGGATATGTTATTCTGAACTTATATTCTGTGTGTTGAGCTTACGGGCCACCTAAAATTTAGTGTCAAATCCAAGATGGCTGCCAAAATGGCCACCAAAATTACCTTAAAGACACTATCAGTGATTTGAAAAATATTTGAAACTTGCAGGAATAGCTTCAAAGTGAAGGATAAGTCTGTAGAATTCTCATAAGTTACCTTTTCCAGCTGTAGAATTGACAGAAAAGGAAGTTTTTTTTTTTTTTTTTTTTTGTCAATTGATATTTTGTACTCCTCTTAATGCAAAAACAAGCACCCAACCAGGGAGTTTTTAAGTGATGGAAGGAGGGTGGCAACCACTACCCTCTCAGGAATAAAGTATTTTCACAACATTTCTAGTATGATGTCCGAATTCTCCAGATACTTGATGTGGGCACCAATGGTTACATATGGTCCTGCTCATTCAATTGACACCAAAATGAGTACCAACATGCCTAGTATGACCTCAGAACTTTGTCATGAAGTCTGCCCAGCAGCAAGAGTGTTATTGTCTATTGACACTTTGTAGAGTTAGCGAAAATTCAATTTTGTGCCATAAAGTTAGGAATATCAGATTTTGATGTGGTTTTGGCTCTGATGGCAAATGACTAGTCTTGCACACAAAGGGTTTTATTAATGTTTGCGAGCCAGGAAAATTACAATTACGAGTATTCTCATACTTGCTTTGAAATCATTGAGAATGTGTTAGACAGGGCTAATCCAGGGAAAAACTGCCATTTTGTGGGGTCAAACTTTTCTCAATGGTTTTAATATGTCCGCCAAACCCATTCAAATGGTGCGCTCTGCAGGCGGAGTGGCCGCATCTCGCTTTTCATTGCCCAGTTGGGCCAGACTCCCCATGTAATGTTGCTGTGGGGGGTTCGCCACTCCTCCCGCACAGCGAGTCTGTTTTGCATTCCCAGCATATGCCGGTACCCACTTATACTCCTGGGTGGAGAGAGGCAAGCGAGGTAAAGTGCCTTGCCCAAGTGCACAACACAGTGGCAACAGCAGGGCTCGAACCCACAACCTTATGCTTATGAGGCGAGCGCCGATCCACTGCACCACATGAACCCATAATCTTTCAAATAAGCTTGGGGCCACCCAAATATTTGCCTCAAATCCAAGATGGCGGCCAAAATAAAAAAATGGCCGCCAAAATTACCTTAATTAGATATAAGCATGTGGAATATTTTAATTTCCATGTTTTTTCCAGTTGTTCTGCCACCTTAAGCTATACACTTCGATTTAAGCTGAAGCATCACCCATGATGTGGTCTCAAATCCAAGATGGCAGCCAAACTCCAAAATGTGGGCCAAAATTACCCAATTAGAGCTATACTGCCTCTTAGATTTCCCTTTTAAACCTTTTCTTGCTGGATATGTTATTCTGAACTTATATTCTGTGTGTTGAGCTTATGGGCCACCTAAAATTTAGTGTCAAATCCAAGATGGCGCCCAAAATGGCACCCAAGAATTACCTTAAGTAGGGGTATTAGGGTGCTGGGAGCTTCATTTGCAAGGTTTCAGTAGGCCCTCATTCTCTTTCTATTTGTTAAATTCGTAATAATTGCTTTTTTTATTTGTTTGTTGATTTCCATGCAAATTGTTCCTATGAAACTGGCCATAAAATGATGACATGTTCCAACATATATAACTATTGGCTCTAAATATCTTGTTTTGTGTTGATAGTTTCAGGTCAATCATGTATTTATTAGTTTTATTAGCAATGAATCGAAGTGATTTTAAACTTCAAGATTGCTTCTGCTTTTGGTGCCCTATTCTGCACAGACCAGGGTGAGTGGAGATAATGATGCCTTGACCAGATACTTAACAGAAAGTACTTGTCTTTATTAATCTTTCCCCTGGAGATGGCCGCACATTGTGATTGTTGAAAAACCCTTGTGTGGCCTTTCCGGATTCGAACCTGGCGACCTTCGTATTACTGGCATGATGCTCTTACCAACTAATCTTTCAAGCCAGGTTGGTAGAGGAGTGATAGATATTTAATCTAAATGTGTTCGGTCCCCGAAAGGTGTCCCTCTCACTTTCCCCTACGGATAGCTCAACGGTATATTTACATCTACGATTTTAATTTATTTTGTTTTTTGGATTTTAACTTGGTTCTCCAGGTAACATATACCTGAGAAAAGTATTATCCTTTTGAAGATTTTTGAGATTGTTATAGCCACTGTTATAATCGCCGTCATTATTTCCTGAAACAAATGCGCGTCTGTTGAATTGTTTAAATTGGATTCCTGTTGTCAAGCGTTCGTCACCCACTGTCCTCGGGGTTATGACGTACAGCCCAGAATTTTTTCTTTCAGAATTACTGACGTAAAAGTATAGTTGACCTAATCACAAGACATTTGGTCAAAAGTTTACTCATCTATATAATAAAAAGGGATGATTCGGCAATGTTGTAAGTGTTGATGTTTCCAAATTCCATCTACCTCGAGTTTCCTTATTTTCTGTACTTAATTGGGTTATACCATGCCATTGTATCATTTGGAAATTATTTTTGTTTCATTTCAATGCTATGCTGCAATTATTTATCAATGTGTTTAGTACCCCTGCCACTTTTTTGCCTATACTAACCTAACCTGTAGGTTTTATGAAGGTAACCTGTAGGTTACTTGGCATGGCAGAGTGGGTTTTTAACATGGACTCGGATACCATCGGCTGTATAAAACTTAACTTCAGACATTGGGAGACCCTTACTCTTGCCCTTTCCTGGTCTCCCACCTTGTAGGAAGGAGGATTAGGTATACATGTAACTTTTTGATTTTTCTCAGAACTGGTATGTTCTTCTTTACTTGTTATCTTTCCCAGAAAACTGGTTCTGGCTGTATTTTCCATGACCTCCCTGTAGATGTGGAACATGTTTTTCTTGGTGTTGGCGAAGCGTCTTGAATGACGCTGTTGCAATAGTGCTATCAAAGTTAAGTTATCAATCAAGATTTGGCTCTCATCGCCTTTTTTGTTTTGAAACTTCAGAAACAAAGAGAGCACATGTTTTGGGGAGGTGGGGGTAAGGGACTGTTGGGGCCATACTTTGAGCTGGGCAATTAAAGGGGCTTGTTCCGATCGTCTTTGGGATTAACGCGCATGTAGTATAAATTTTGATATCAGATGACATGCCGTATTTTTTCTCATTGTTGTCCTGAAATTTCAGCTTTCAAATCCCCATTTCTTTCTCAAGATATAGATAAAAAACTGAACCGTTTTAGTGGTTCACCATCACTAGAGTACCACAAGATCTGTACTGGCTCCAATGCTGTTCAACTTGTATATCACGACTTACCACCTCAAACAACATCTAGACAATATGGCTACGCCGACTATCTTGTCCTCCTCCTCTCGGACAGCACGGGACGAGTAGAACGCCACACTTACTACAAACATGGGCCTACTTGCAGCATATCGAAGACCTGGAGACTGAAGCTGAGTGAAGCCAAGCCCACCCCGCTACTGCCTCCACCTCAACACCAAGAAGAGTCTCATCGTCAGCTTCAAATCAACCTCATGGAGCGCCTCTGCCATACATCCTACACCAACCTACCGGGGAGTCAAGCTTGACCGTCAGCTTACTACCGGCAGCACCGTCGAGTCCGTTTATGCCCAAGTATCTTCGAGGAATAACCTCCTGTGCCGACGTGCTGGGGCTCTTCAAATTGGGTGCCCATCCCACGACCCCTAACTCACCACTGCCTTGCTGTGGTCCTACAGCACTGCTTTTGGAATTGCCGCCACACCATGGTGCAACAGCTCTCACACAAGAAGCTGATACTGTACTCAACGATACCTCAGACCACACTCACTCTGCTGCCTCCGTCCACTCCATCTGAATTCCTACCAGTGCTTCAGGCGTGCACTTCAATCCTTCTGAGAGAACCCACATGCACAAACTAGTGAATAAGGCCCTGCTGGACAACAGCACCTGCTGCATAACACGTCAAAGAATCACAAACCAACTCGGTAGACAGATACCTGCGCCTCGCCGACCTTTCTGCAACACGCCGCTAAACTCTCCAGTTGCCCATTCACCCTCTTATAGACATGGAATACTGCCTGCTGCTACTCCAAGACCAGACCAATTCTCTATCACACCTTAGACAGAACTACCACCTGGCAGCAATCCCCCACCCACCCAGACTGGGTCACCTTAAACCGATTTCGCACAGGAGTCGGTCCTGCTTCAACAGATGCAACCGATGGGGGCTGCGGCCCTCGCCAGCCTGCCCAATGTGGGCTCTCCATCACAGACTTCTGATCAGCATTCTCCAATGGTGCCCTAACCTTTCGTCCGCCGGTCGACATAGATTTCTCTAACCCCAACCAACAGTGAGTTGCTCAATGCTTACAACATGTTTAGCTGCTGCCTCATCTGCACAATAAGAAGAAGCACAGTAGCGAATAGACGTTGCACTATGCATTATCGCCTCTAGCATTCAAAACTTCAAGATTTTTCCCACGGTACTTTATAGTCAGTGTGTACATTGTGTACAAGTGTCAGGCTCTTCATATCAAGTAGAGAACACGATAGACAAAATCGGAACACGCACTTTAAGGTCTAAGTTGAGTCAATAAAACATAATATGGTAGCTCAAATGTATTATTGTCACAGCTTTGGAACATGGGGAGAATGTATTTCACTTGCCAATATCATACTCTGCTTGAAATCTCATTAAAATGAAAGCACAAATTATTGTAATTTTAATCCACTTTCTCAGCCTTAAGGGTAAAATTGCAAGCACATTCAGAATACTTGTGATATTGGTACAGGGTAATAAAATACTCTTTGGACTTTCAGATGTGTGTTGTAGGCACATGCCACAGGGGGAATGCCTTTTTAAGGCACGGGCAGAGCAATGCTCTACTTCACTTCTTAATCACCACAGGAGCCGTGAGTTTGAAGTCTCTCCTTAGAATCAGATCCATAGTCTGTCCGTTTATATGTATATATTTTGACCATATTAATCTTAAAATGGCTTTGTCAATACTTTAACCCCTGTAAAGCTCTATTCACACTATCATTTTTTGCCCTTCAGTTTTAGAAAATGGATATTTGACAGGATTGATATCAAGCAAATCACACTGTCATTTTATTACCTTTCATTTTCTGTGACCTACTTCCATGAACTTACAGAGGTCATTATCCTGGAATAATGGGACTCAGGGGTACTTGAATACTACACTACAATTATCATGATAATTGGATGAGAATTCTATGTTTTAATTGCTGCTATATTGGTGATAGTATTGGGCATAAGGGAGAAATAAGTTCAAAGAAAACAAAATACATGTGTCAAACCATGGATTTTTCGAGAAGAGAAATGGAGCATACACATGCTTGCTTCGTGAATTAAGAAATGAGATAATCACGAGGACGTTAAAACTTTCTTTCTTTCGGATGGAAATTATAGCAGCACTTCAAAAGCTACTACACAAAGTGGAGTCCTTGATTAGAAGAGACAATACTCATTATGATAAGCCATTTATAATATCCTACCATCCCCCAACCATCCCTATATTGAAAAGCCATACAATCCAGTGATTGGCCAATGCCCTGAATCCATCAGTTTCCCTATCAGAATAGAGCAGCATCCTACTCGGCCTTCATATTTTTAATCCGCAGAGGAGAACCGTCCAACCTTTCATTTTCCCAATTCACACACACTGCCTGCCATTTTTTTTCTATCAGTTTTCCAGTTCAACAGGTGGATTCCATTTTCATTTGTGGTCCAATAGAAAGAATTAAGTGCAAAATGATAGTGTAATAGGCTTTAGTGACACAGACTGTTCTAGTTTATCTTTCTAGTTAAGATCCTCCTTGGATTGTTTGACAGTTTGTTGTTTTTATCTGCTCTTCAATTGCTCCCCTGTAAAGTTCAGGAGAGTTCTTTGTCACTCCCATGCTCATTTTAAAAGGCAGTTCCTGATGCAATGCAAGTCCTTCCCCCACCTGAGGACTTTGAATTCAGGTTCTCAAATACTTTTGGAATTAGTTAAACAAATGGGAAGACAGCACTACTTTGGCATAGAACAATGCTACATAGATAAAATGCAGCAGAGGCTAAAACAATATCTTTATTCTCAAAATATGCACAAAAAAGGATAATATTCCACCTTTTAGTGACCATATTGAGTAACCAAAATGCTTTCAATATTTTTCCACAGAACCGTTGAGGAGTATCAAGACAATAATTTTACTGCTGCTGCTTTCTTCAAGTCTGTTGGTTCCTTCATTGGTATCTTTGTTGGCTCCTTTTGTTTTGGGGCTATCATCGGATGCCTTACTGCAATTATATCCTTTTGTTTCATTCAGCAATTACTATTGATTCCAGAAATATATGGCACTAAGTTTGGAATATTAAACAGGGTTGCACAAAGTGTGGGAGCAGGGATCACTGCTCCTGGGAAATATTGAGCAGAATGGAGGATACTGCCAGCAAATAAGGAAAGTAGTGAGGTAAAAGGATGACAAAAATGCAACCGTGGGTTTATGATATGTGATTTGCTAAAAAGTTTTTTGTGCACAGTTGCAACAGAGTTTATGTTAAGCTCAACTTATAATTAAAGAAAAACTTTGTGGCCCCTGAATATATTAAAGATTAAAAATAAGAGATAAAAAGTAGGAATAGTACTGGATCTTAATCTGACGGTGGATTTAGCTTGGAATAAACTTTTTGAGTGAATCCACTTCTGCATTTTTGTAATTCTATCCTCATTTGATAACTATTGTGTTTAAAGAAATAATGCAAAAAGATCGTCTTGACTTGGCCTGTTTTTGTCATGAAAACAATTCTTAATTAACAGCTACACGATCTAATCCATAGTTTTAAATCCGATTTTATCCCCGCAACGGGGGGGGCCGATTCACCTCAATCACCTCACTTCGCACCACCGTCGCAGCAACCGCCTTACTCCTTCCTTCCATTTCACCCTATTCAATGCATTCTCCATCTCAACCAACCCTCCTACTATCCTCCTCCTCATATTTATGCTAAAACTACAGTGTTACGTTCCTTAACGTCTTCCCTCACGTAACAAAATCACCAAAATTCGGGGTATTTCCCGCGTTATAGACAGCCTTGTTTTCATCAGTCATATAGCTCTTACTTTTAGCAGAATCATTTCAACTTACGTTTAATTTAGAAAAATAAATAACTACTCACTTTAAACTATACCCTTTATCTTTTAAGATTGCAAATAGAAAGTACTCTAGATTGTAACAACATGCGTCATTTCGTTAAAACAACTTTAGTGTATTCTAATGGAAGTTTTTAATCACGTTTGGAGATATTTAGTAGATTCAACCCATCGGTGTCCCTGTGTATTTTTTTCCAGAAGGTCATGGGCATTAAATGAGGCATGTTGCATGGTTTTGAATTAAAATTCCATCTCACTCTAATGAACAATCAATTCTAATGTTTCCTGAAAGCATTTTCAAGTCAACGTATTAGTGCTATTACAGCTCTCACAACATTTTGACTAATCCCTTCAGTGGTTATTCCATGTCACAGGTGAGTTGATTATTATTGACGTTGAGTGCCCAATTTTTAGATACGAAGGAACACCAAAGTCTTTGTAGTCTTTGTAAAAATGATGGCAACCATGAAAGGCCAATTACTAGTATCGTTTATGAAAGGCCCCATTATCTTAGTTTGTGTATGAAACACCGGTAATTGGGCCACATATTTTGCCTTTTTCTGCCCCCTCACAACTAATCAACACTGTCCAAAACTTTTCTCTAGTAAACGATGGGTTGAATCTACTATTATTCACTATTTGATTATTACTTTCAACACAAGTACATAGGTTACATGTAGACCTGAATATTTGATGAATCCAAGCTCTGCATTTTGTACCCATGAACTCTTCTATGAAGGTGAGACTTCATTTGCATAACCTGAGGTTACTATCTTTAAATTACAATATCTTTGATTGACTCAATACAGGATATAAATGCTACCACCTCTGACAAAAATACACGGTCTAGAACCCGGTCCTCTCACTATCTATACTGTATGAAGTATGGAAGTGAAACGCGCGGCATATACTCTGTGCTGGATTCAGTTGCAGTGCGCTGGTCATTTACAACGGCGCGCACTGAAAGTTGGTACAAGGTATACGCCCGGTCACACTTCATACTTCTGAGCTGGACAGAGTATAGGAGGGATTACACTGGGGACACAGGGGACTGAACGTGGATGCCAGTGAAATAAGCACTAATGTATCAGTCTTTATTTCAGAGATTTTTAGCAGACTGTAATTACTAGTATGCATGTATTTAGAAGGAGGCGACCTATATATGCATGATTTGAGACTGTATTTTTTGTCTTTATTTGATTTGCTGCTTGCCAGTTTCCGGAGTCCCTACAAATATATGTGCTAATCTTATCTTGGGTTGATGCAATTTACTTGTCCTTGCTGCCATTGGACTTGAGTTCGAGATTTTGCTATCATAGATCGTGCCTATAGGTCACCTTCTAAATACATAAATTAATGTTGCAACATGCAATCATTTCCCTTACAAATTCGGTCTGCAATACTCAATGTGTTCCGATCACTAGGTATTGTTGCTGTCTTATTCTGTGGTATGACTACTGACTGCAATACTCAATGTGTTCTAGGTATTGTTGCTGTCTTATATTCTGTGATATAACTCTACTGACTGCAATACTCAATGTGTTCTTAACACTAGGTATTGTTGCCTTCTTATTCTGTGGTATGACTACTGACTGCTGTCAATGTGTTCCTATCACTAGGTATTGTTGCCTTCTTATTCTGTGGTATGACTACTGACTGCAATACTCAATGTGTTCCGATCACTAGGTATTGTTGCTGTCTTATTCTGTGGTATGACTACTGATTGTCCAGAACAAAGAATTGGAACAATACAAATGTTTGCCAATTGCATCACATCGTGCATAGGACAAAGTCCTTTATTCATTCCTAACAGGTTCTCCAAACAACCATAGTTTCAATATGGCCTGGCTTTTAAGAACATTTCATTTCAACACCATTGTGTGTACTTTGGATACATCTTCCCTCCCCTATTACTGTGTAACCCCATACCACAGATTGACCATCTGGAAGCCAAATGCAATGCGGGTAAGCAGCATATGCATATTTTAGTATGACAAGCCACATTGGTCATGCCCTTGGCATGAAGACAGTTTCCTCTTGCCAAATTTTTCAACCAATAATTTTAAATTACCTGACAAAGCCAGGCCCACAATTAATACATCATTATATATTTATCACCTAGAAACATTGTACCAAATATTAGGCTGACATTACTTATATTTGTGATTAATATTAAACCATTAGCCTGGCTTACGTCGCATCAGTCTAGGGATCAATTCGAATTTGGATTAAAGATGTGAATCAAACAGTTAAAAGGCTCCTAAAGTCAACTACCTACCAACCTCAAAAACTCTGCCTAAAACCATTGTTTGAATATTAACATAACTGTTGAACCTGAGTCAGTTACCCTCTAAAGCTCGCAGGCATCCACTTCTAAGACATTGCAATATTAATAATTTAATTACTTGCAATAGGCGAGCTGGAGTGAGTGCAAGAAAAGCTCTGAAGTTAAATACCTCTAGGATTGCCTGAAACTAAATTACATGACAAATAACCATGAATATTTTGCTTATTTGCCAGCCATAACATTTGATAAATGCGTAATCATACATAGAGCAGAAACGCAGAGCCAGAATCCATTTACTTCTTCTGGCTTGCTCACATCTGTTCTCCGTAAGAGAAAATTGCCATATTACTGATGAACCCAAATAAATGCATGAGCTGCCCTTTTGGGCTAAGAAATATGACAGATAAAACGGTGGCCACAAACAAACAAAAGTTTCTGAACAAACAGAAAACATGAAAATGTGACCAAAAAAACACCCCACAAACCCAAAAAAAAACCCCTCCCGGCGGGGGTGGGGTGGGGGGTGAATTTTTGGGGGGGGGCAATTTAAATTTACACAAGACCTCTGTATACCAAATTACAGATAACCCTTGGTGCCAACAAGTTTTGAGCCCAGAAACTTTGTCTTAACTCATTAGCATTGCCAATTCACACAGCGCTTTGAAGCAAATTTATTCAGGTCGACTGAACACCTCTAGCCTGCAGGCGCCATCCGGCAATAGATCGCACCAATATCCTTTAACCCAGTAGCAAGTTCCCTATACATACAGATTTTTAAACACACATATTTGCCCTAACTCCTCCCCCCCACATGTGATCACCAAATTACAACACTTCATACTGGGAGAAGGCAAACATGACGTTTTGATGATCAAGGAATCAAAAGGCTTTGGCCAAATTGCAAAACAAAGGCAGAGGATGGGCATGTCCATTTCATAAAGGGTTTCTTAAATGGGCATTAATAATGAAAGTGATAATGCAATTAACAGTGAAACCATGAGCCAAACTAACAATAAAAATAAAACACAATCCAAGCATGCGCGGCACAGCATAATTTTGGGGCAATATAACCCGTGGTAAAAAACGACCAAACACCCAAGTTTTCATACATTTCGAATGGATTCCAAATGCCTTAGAAATTAAATCAAACCTGTACACATTACATAACTCTTACATGTTCAACCAGACATATAGCAGCCGATTTAAGGAAAAACACTTGGTAAAATATGTGCCCCTGATAGTGCACCGAACAGCATTTCTGCATTAAGAACATGCAAATTTGAAAAGCTGATAAAACCACATTAAAAGCACCTATGGAAAATGAACACAAACATTAATAAATTGAACTCCAGTTCGCAAATGCGCAAATGGGTGACGGCTCCAGTAACGAAACGATGGACCACCCGGCACATTATTCACCAATGTTGCAATTCCAACAGTTTGCATACAATGATAGCCTAGTGACCTTAAAACAATATATATTAACACTTAACACATAGGCCTGAAGTTGCTTCATTTAGTGTCTAATACAACAGAATATTTAGACCTATACCAGATTAGGGGGGGTCTCCTGGGAAAATTCGACACAAGCGTGACACTCGCGGAACAGCCATTCTTAACTTGAGACACTTGTAACACAGCTGCTGCTCCTAACTTGTGACATTTTGACACCTGGGGCTTCTTACTCCAGTGACAGCCATTCATAAATCTTTGTGACACTCTCTAGCCGTTATTTTGCCCGGCCACCCTGTAGACCCCATAATTTTTTGAAAATTTAATCAAGCGTAAGTTGTACCATAAACAAGGCAGACCATATATATGAATGCACGCCAAATATACCACAGCTGCTTCCATGCAAGTGACACACCTCATAGCTCTCAATATACAGCACATGTAAATGCATTGAGAGGCCAGGTACTAACACAAGTACAAAATAACTAGCACCCGAGGGTTATGGGTATAGAGGCCTTGTTACTGATATACAAATCATTAACCATAAAAAAACACACAAAAGCTCATTATAAAATATGAGTAACCAAATTAGGAGGTGAGCGCTAAAGTTACACTAGGAAATTGAAACACGCAAAAATACCCAATTTTTAATTCTTGATGGCACTTCATAATATCAATATCAATTACCCCTTGAAGATTAAAGATAATCCATGCACCAGGATATTATAATAAGGCATCAAATTAACATATTTCCAGAAGGGATATAGGCCCGATGTGCATTTTGCAGGCATCGCAACAATGTAATCAACGTAAGTGTACCATAAACAGGCAGATCCATATTTTTATGATGCACGCCAAATATACCCATCTTCCATTCACTGACACACGTCATAGCTCTCAATATACAGCACATATATTTCATTGAGAGACCAGTAAACAAAACAGTACTAACACATTACAAAATAACTAAGCACACCGAGGTGTTATGTGTTATAAGGCCTTGTTACTATAGACAAATGCTTTAAGAAGCATAAAAACACAAAGAAGCTGCTATTAATATGAGTAACCAAATTAGTAGCAGCTAAAGTACGACAGAGGATTGAAACCACGCGACAATTTAACCCAATTTTTCAATTCTTTATGGCATATACATCTATCAATTACCCCTTACGAATTAAAAGAATAATCCAGGCCAGTATATATGAGAAGCATGCAATTAAACAATTCTAGAAGTAGATCTATGCCCGAGTGAATTGTTTGCCGGCATCGCAAAACCTGATTTAAAAAAGACTTAATTCAGAATGATGGCGCTATGCCCATAACGAATGGCTTTAACTAGTCATGTGTCCCGTAAAAGGCAACACAATAAGACATTCGCATCCATCCCAACAAAGGCCGAAATTTTGCCCAAGTACAGTGATGATGACTACAGGATAACGTGTTAACATGAGCCTGTGACATTCACTAACTATACTGCATAAAAATGCAATACCAAAGGAGCGCCCGCAGGCGGACCCGGCTTTCTCCACTGTGTTTGGGCCAGACCTCCAACTACTGAAGCTGTTTGGGGGGTTTGTTTAGTTCGCCACACCCCCGCACTGTCCATTCCTTTGCTTGACATCATATCCAGACACCCAATTAAACTCCTGGGTGGAAAGAGGAAAACGAGGTGAATACCCATGCACAAGTGCACAACACCATGGTGACAGCGGAGCTTCGAATCTCATTATTATAAATATGAGACGAGCATTGATCTACTTGCACCCCATGTGCAAAAAATAGAGCTGTATGAATATAATAACCACTGCATCAATCTAAACAGCTAACCCTTTACAGATTAGTTACACCGTGACTTCCCATAGCTTGGAATAACTGTAACGGTAGGTGATTAAGTGAATTATTCACAAACAAAAATTTTGAGTTACAGGGACAGTACCCAATTTTAGGCAATTTAACACTAGAAAGAGCCGCATCACATCCAATTATCTTAAAGGTATTACAAAAGATACATTGCCCTTCAAAACCTAACAACGCACCAAACACAAATCAGAGGCTACATATGCTTAGGGGTCAAAATTCAAAACAAATTCCAACCCACTATATTATGCCATACAAATTCTAATTTCTCAGCTGCAAAACAGCACAATCATTATAGCAAAAACCGAATTACATCGCCATCGAAGTGGTTTCCATAACTCCCTGGTTTCCTGGGATCACGCACCTTTTGAAATGTTATATGCATTGCCGCCGTAACTTTTGTGTGGTAATCATTACGGTCGGGGCTTTTCAGGACACAAAAGCGGATCCAGATTATAAAAAGTAACGACCAGTTAACATGAAACCTCTCGCTGACGAATATCCTGCGTTAAAACGGCAGAACCAACAACGAAGCCGCTAACGTGCCACTTCTCGCTTCAGTGTGGTGTCCTGCGTAGAGTATGTTAAGTGAGAAAGTGTATGTGTGTGCGTTTAAGGAGTTGGTTAGGTTTTTTTCTTGATGAGCGAATTCATTGGTTTTGAAAGGTTTACTCCAATTACTTTACATTGATAGGCACTGCTATACAGTGCATACAGAAACTTTCCCCTGAAAAATGGCAACTATTTTTTAATATGTGACGCGCCCCATCAAAAAATGGCGTGTGCCTCTATTGCAAAGCGTATGTACAAATAACACCTAATGAATGCTATAACCAATTTAAATTCCAAACAAATAAATATAAGTAATTTGGATCACATATGTTCAAAAACGCGCAACAATGCCTTCATTTGAATTGGTGAATGAAAGGGTTGGCTAATAAAAACAACAAAAGATAGCACCGCAATCAACCCAATTTCGTTTTACTTATAATACCATGGACTTGGAGACATTTTCCTCCCCTAAATAACCCATAACCAGTTTGAGCCAACTGTAAGCCAACATGCAAATTTTGTAAGGCCATATTGCAAATTTTCGAAGACACAGCCCATATTCAAAATAAAAAATTAAATTCATGGTTAGCATGCCACTAAAGAAAAAGCACACTTAAGGACTTGCATCTATGAGCTAGTAAAATCCTCAATTCCCTTGGCACAGTTCAGTAGCTTTTCTCACCAATGTACATTAAATAAACTCCCTGGTTTTTGGGTTGATATATATACCCAGAATACACGAGGTCAGTTGATGTCAATGTATGTACAAGTAACAACCCACTGAACTGTGTCCCTTGGTGATGACATATTGTAACTCATATGCTTGTTGACTGAATCAGAACCAAGTTGGATCTCGAAAAAAAGATAAACGCAACAATATATTACTACTACTTAAGTCTGCAAGTTATTTAGCAACCCAGTATATCATCAGCTCCACCTGTTTATGTTAAATTGACCTATAGGGCATTAACAAGCCCTACCAACCAGGACGAGCTATTAATACGCCCACAATGGCAGAATAAGGCACCTATACGAGCGAATCAATCAACTAAGTGATTAAGGCCTCGAACCATTAAATGAGAATATAACGAGGATCGTAACGATTATAATGCCCAATACGATTGCACATAAATCGGTTGTGATCCGCACCAAAACGGCCTAATTGACATGAAAACATGGGTACAAATGGTTGTATTTAATCTGATGACTATCAATATCAAGTGATACGACTTAAGTTTGTAAGCTATTCAGAAACAGTAATTTGCAGTCCCACTTGTTATGTGCACATGTCAATTATGGTAGAAATTAACATGACACAAACGCTTGAGCCCTTCTTTTAGCCACAAGGTGTAAAAGCCGCTTTAACCCCAATAAATGAGCATGCTATAGGGACGAAGCATAATTATAACCAACGTTAAGTATTTAAATTCATGTTAATGACTAGACCGATTTGCACATAAAATTGGAAGTGGACTATACCTGTGGCCCCAGTTTGTCTAGGCCATGTGACGGTATTATCATGCATTGTTATTTCTGAGTGATAATCATAAACCAACTCCACCTATAAACTTGAATAGCTGCTAGATTGTAAATCTTTAACCTGAAAAAAGCAATCCATTATTCCACAAGGCTGGTTTATCATCAACATACTGACAGTTCACCCACAACTACAACTGTTTCCTTTGACGCTTGTTCCTTCGGCAATACTAAGTTATTTCTGAGCTCGAGTCCCAAAAATTTCGCCAAGTTAAATACGGCACTTTGGAGAACCGACGGCTCCACTTTTGAGGTTGTTTTCACCAAAGGTAGTTATACATATCACAAAACTATTAGTTTTATTTATACTCAACCAACCCGCCGATGTCTGCCCCCTCCTACACAATATGAATGGCGTTCGAAATTTGTCTTTTTGTTTGTTCTTAATATGCACGGAACAGGTTCAGATGGAAAAATCACAACAATCAAAGCCTGAATTTGACTTTAACTTTATTGTCCACATTAAGTTAAATAATTCTGACGCACCGTCTTACCCGATCCTCAAGACACTAAAATCCGTGATTTTTCGAAATATAGTTCCAAACTCCTTAACGACGATTCGGAAATATCATGCAAAGGAAAACCTTGGTCCTATCATCGTCAACGCCATACCCCCGCAAACAAAACGGTAAATACGTCAATGATCTATTTTGCTAATTCATTCGTACAATGCATCGTTCGAAACATTGAATGGCGAATATACTTAATAAGAATCATCTAAGTAGATAGGAACACAGTTGAAGCCTTGTCAATATTCTTTCAGACATATCCCAGAAAGACTTATCATCAGCCAGGACAATTTCGTTAGCAAAAGCAATTTAGGTCAAGTAACTAAAACCATGACCTTCTACTACGCAGATCTGATGCTATGTGACGACGGATGGCGGAAAACGCCAAAGTCCGGGAGAATGACGACGCCCATTGGTCACGGAGCCGGAAGCCAACATGAGTGATGATGAATGGTGGCTGGGCTCTATGCAAAGTAGCGAAACAATGACCGAGACCAAGGGCCATTGACCCATTCTCGCAGTGACAATCGTAATCCACTAGGTATTGTTGCCATGTTATTCTGGTGTAGGACTACTGACTGCAATTTTAATGTGTTCTATACTAGGTCTCGTTGCTGTCTTATTTCTGTGGATGACTCAAGCCCACTACACATATAATAATTTATTGAAGAATCAAAAACAAAAAAAGAAGAACAAAAGAGGTAAGGCAACATAAAGGTTTTATGAAATTAGAACATAAGAAACATTAAAACCTCGTATATAGTGTTGGTTGCATTATCAGAGTTTGATTTGATTGTTTATTAGTACTGATGACATTACATCTAAATATGATTTGCAAAATAATCCCAAGAAGTTTGTTCACTTGACAGGACTAGAAGAAGATAGCCAGTTGAGAGAAGATGGTCACTTGCAAGTTGAATGTTTATAAAATGTGAAAACGTAAGTGATGCAGTTTATGAGATTGTTTTATGGATGTTTTTGTTAATAACATCAAAAGGAAGCATTCCCAGGGCCCCTTCTAAATGTCACTGTGGTTGTTGTAAGAAGAAAAATATGAATACTTTGATACCAAAATCTCCATTTTGATGGGGTAAGTGGGGGACAGGTTTGTTGATTGTTCAGATCACCCATCTTTAAATTTTGAGATATCAGGTGTCATCTGACAGCGTCCCCCACTTTGCCTAGAAATTTCCTTGAGGTATACTACAAAAATAATTGGGAATCTGAGTTTTTTTTTCAGACGCGAAACTACTACAGTTTCTGGCAGAGAATTTCATCTTTTCCGACATGGGTGTTTGTCTGTACTGTCTTTCAAGCCCAACAACCAGTTGAGGGATGACTGGTTATCTGCTCTGCTTGTGTATCCTATCATGAATACCATTTACTTAGAGAATAAGGTATCATTATTATTTTTTTTAGACCTGCAAACCGTCCAGAATTGTAACCACCTGGGCCCGATTTTTTTTCATCCAATGTTTCTGATTGGTTCAATTACCAATAACCATCGGGTATAAACCACCTTATATATATCAATAGCCCATACCCAATATTTAAAGAAAATACAGGAGCTAGCATAACACCTCGGGTATCGCCAGGTTGTAATTTCTCACACTTCAGGAACAATGTGATCATACAATTACACTAACAAAATCATCCTTTTAAAACTTGAACTTCTATAGAGCCTCATGTCGGAGACCAATACAACTTGGGATGGCTTGGTTGCTAGCAGAATTACTGTGGGGGGGTGTGAGGAATAGTGATGGTGAACTTATTGTTTACATGTTTTATATCTGCTACACTAAAGTGTACATCAATGGTATCTGGTGATAGTCATATCCATTGGCATCTTCATTTTCACTAGAAATGGCTCGATTTTTTTCTTGGACTTGCTTTGTCATAAGTTTGTCTTGTTGGGCGTGTGCAAATTTTATCCACTTGTCATTCCTTCTAAACTTGGGACGGAAGCAGAAATATCTTGGCAAGCTATCCAACATCTGTGCTGATGTTTTCAGGTAAGGTTTGGCTACAATTCCTAAAGCTAGTGGATGGCAGTTATTAGTTTCACATTCCAGGCGGAAACTTAAACAAATCAAAACTGAAACTTAAATTTTTGTTAACCTAGGACAACCCGAACGAGAGGCATTCAAAGCCATCGCTTTCTTTGGTACCGGTCGGAAATTGCAGTCTCATTGCACCATCTCGTGCCGTCACAACTATTTTTTGTCGCGAACAGACGTCCTCAATGCTTTTAAAAATGCATCTGGCGACGTCTTCCTGGAAAATTACGCGATGCTTTTAAATGCATCTGGGACGTCTTCACGGAAAGTGACGCGATGCTTTTAAAGGCATCTGGGACATCTTCCCCTACAATGACGGCGATGCTTTCATCTGCTCTGGGACCGTTTGCCCGGCAGAGACATTGACATTGTGCGCATGCTTCTCATTGCATCTGGGACAGTTTGACCCCCCGCAGAAGATCGACTTTGGCGCAATGCTTCTCATTGCATCTCGGACCGTCTTTCTCCGGAAATGACGCGATGCTTTATTCATTGCATCTTGGACAGTATTGCCCGCAGAAGATCGAAATTGGGCGCAATGCTTTTACAATGCAATCTCGGACGATTTGGCCTGCAGAAAATCAAAATTGGCGCGATGCTTTTCAATGCAGCTGGGACGTTTGGCCGCATAAGATGCGAACTTGGTCGCATGCTTTTAATTGCCATCTCGGCCAGTCTTCTCTTCGCCGGAAAGACGTCGATGCGTTTCACTGCATCTCGGACATCTTCGCTGGAAATGACGCGTGTGCTTTTCACATTGCATTTGGGAAGAAACTAGGAAATGGATGGTGAAAATCGGGAAAGGTTGGGAAAGGGCCGTTTACCCGCTAGTATTGCAAACAACGTAGAGCAAGTCAGATTCATACAAAAACTATTTTTGCATGAACCATTTTGCTCCTTTTTCAAATCACCTGCCGTGGCCCTGCCACGTTTGATTTCTTTAACAAAAAATACAGAGTCCAAGCCTGCCGTGGCCCTGCCACGACGTTGTGATAAAAAAAGCCAACAAAAACCGTTCCAAAATGATTGGTAATATCTATTCTTTGCCAAGCCTTACGCCTATGGTACATGCACTAAAATTTACAGTGCAAAAAATGCCCTCAATTTTGGCCGGTTTTG